>JAHWFP010193271.1:52119-116118 GCA_023313725.1 Lithobius niger
CCCCCCCCCCCCCCCCCCATACTTTAGGCCAGTACGGTAAAGAAGTTCAGGGAGATTGTTTGATTTTAGGGAGCACGAACTCGGCACGAATACCAAACTGCCCCACGACGATGAGAGGACTTTTGTGATTGATGTGCCAGTAATAGCCTACAGGAAAAAAAATAAAAGCTGTGATTGTTGAGGTCACCTGTTGATTAAACAATGGTTTCGGCTCGAATTTTAATTATCCGTATTAATAATGTTGTTAGCTAAAGCCTGTTGGGAAACACTTGTTTCTTAATCCACCGTTTGAGAAACGACGTAAATATCTTATAGGGCCCCAGAAAAACAATACCGTTTAGCATCGTGGTAGGTAGACGTAATACATTGCACAACGTAAATCAATGAATTCGTAAAAATCTCACGCACATGCGCACAAAAGTACGCATAAAGCCAGAAGCTCCAGTGACGTCATTTGGCGGGAAAAAAAGATAATGAGCTCGGGAATGACCAACCTTTCCTATTTTTATCGTTCCACTCGACCTTGGTATACATTATCACTTCACTCGTATAGAGCAGTGATATTTGCCGCCATATTGGCACCAGTATGGGTTTTGGGGGTCATAACTACAAGTTGCACTACATAAAAATGGAGGGCAAAACAACGGAAGAGCGGATTTCTTAGGCTTAAAATAACGTTGTTTTCTCCAACAACAAAAATCGCACGTTTTAGGTCAAAGAAATCACTCTTCACAGCATCGGCTTCAGTTTGACGCCCTTCCCCTCACATCGTACAAAATATATTATTGGTGCTCTATACCCAAAACGTGTGGTTAGGTGCGGGGGGCGTAAATTTTGTATATATTACTTTTTAGAAAAAAAAAGTGGGAAACGAACGTTTATTCGGTACTACGAGGTAAAACAGGACGTCTGTCTCTTATCACTATTTGGTGGGTCTGAAAATAGACCATATTTGTTCTTTCACAAAGCACTTTGTTTTGATCAACAGTCAAGCTCAGGGAGATTCTTCCAAACCCAAATTTGTTGTTCTTGATTCAATTTACGGTAGAATGACTTACTCCAGTGTATTTTGCACTAGCCTTTAATGAATCCTTCTTACTTTTCAAGGTACTGTTGGGGAATACATCTTGCTGATATCAACGCGCAACGATTAGAATTACTTCCCTGGCTTGACTGTGGTTAGCTTTTCCTTGACGAAGTTTAGAACGTGGAGTGGCCGCCACTTTTTTCAGCTCTGCCAGTGCGCCTTGCTGCCAGTACAGCATACTCGATAATTTGCGTTGCATCATGGGAGGACTCAAGAAAGGACGCGACCATTATAAATACATAAAATTGCATGTTAAAATTAATTCTATAAAAAAAAAAAGGGGGGGGGTGGGCCATAATAAAGTTATTTTTAGAATCATTCTTCTGCCTATGGAGGGTGTTGAGGCCTAACTCCATCGCGGAATATTCGGCGATTATGCGATCATTTACGTGTACACGAGACTGGATTCGGTCTAGCATTAACGCAATGCCTTTATTCTGATTTGTTCAGGAATTTAGTTGATTGGTTCATTTAGTTAATTTTGATGAAAAAAAAAGACGATTTAAAGGCCGGTTGCCACCAAATTAGCATTGCAACATCTAGGCCTATCGAGTTCTGTCCCGCAGCAAGCAAAGGAATGCACAAAGCAAAAATTTTAAACGCAACAAACAAGCCATGTGCCTCGTTAATTATTGAGTAAAAAATTGGTACGCCCTCGTGCACCTGGAAACAAGCTGCAAAAATTGACGATATTAGTGTCACTAGATGGCGCTAGGGGATTTTCTTTATATTTTTCCGCGGCGCTATCTAGTAACATCAGTATCGTTGATCTTTATAGCTTGTTTCCAGGTGCACGAGGGAAACCAAATTGTTACTTAATAATTAAAGGTGCATCTACACGGGGCGAGAAGAATCCGGAGATGAAAATTGGACCACCGAATTTTTCAATGCACCAGGGAGGGGATGAACAGGATAAAATGGCTCCTTTTCTGACCGGGGGTGGGCCGTAGCTTTTCAGGGGGTGGGCCGTAGCTTTGCCATGGCTGTTAATAGGCGATTTAAAGGGAATTACATGGTGGTTCAAAGGTCAGGAGTCGGCAGTGGAATGGAATAGCTATACTTCTATACTCCATGCTAGCCTGTAAAACAGCGTAGGAACTACGGTTCACTGTGCACTTGCAGTGAAACTATCATCCATACATTTGCTTCTTCCTCTTGCAATTTTTAACGGATTTTCATTCTGCTTTTGGGGTTGTTATTGTCCTGTTACCACCCCCCCACCCACCGCCGTCCTCTAGGATACTTAATAAAAAAATTAGTAAGGGTGGCCGCACACCAAATTAGACATTTGGTCTCACGACATAAAGGACATTTTGTCACAATTTGTCTCAGCGTCTCCAAGACCATAGCAATAGGCTGAGTGTCATACACCGGATGCGATTCTCACGACAACAAAGCTAAGCTCCTTCTAGTTTCTTCTGGTTTGTCTTGCAACGTCTCGTCGCGAGATAATTGTCTAATTTGGTGTACGGCCACCCTAATGCAGTTACCATGAATTGCCGTAGCTGCGCTGCAGCATGCGACTTTGGAAGCCACCAACTGGCAGCGCCACCACGTGATTCCATTGTTTTCCATTGGATGCTGCACATTGATTTGTGTTGTGAACTTGAAGAATGAGTGCTGGTCGTGGTTCTGGTTGCGCCACCATGGAGGCTATGGACTTGTTGATTATCCATATACGGTGGCACCACCAAAATCAATTGGTAGCACTGTAGTGGTTCAGCGCGTATAGCGGCCCTTATGAGGGTGGCTGCAGGAATACCAAGCGGGCATCGGAAAAGCTTTAGGGGACTGAATGGATTTATTGCGTGCCCGACCTTCGATATTGCGCAGTCTCTCGGAAGATTCACCAAAAACTAGTCCGATTATACATTTGGTGCAACCACATGGACTGATATCTATGTATACTCTGCCTGGAAAATATTGTTCTTCGCGTCCTTATTCCAATTATGATGTGAAATGGAAGTAATCATTGTCCTTGTTGGCAAACAGTAGGCTATGCGGTGACCGGATATCATTTTTGGTCATTTTCCATCAATGTGATTGTCGAACAACTCGCCCGAGGCAACTCAACCTACCGTATGGTAACCATGATTGCAGTCTTACAGGCCGTTTGGCAGGTCCTGTGAGTTTATTTTCCTCAGCACTGCTATGAAAAAGGACCTTGCAGGGGTTGGCAGTTCAGATTCCACCACGCAGCGTACGCTGGTGTTCTTAATAATACTGGTTAATAAAACATTGCTGTAGAAAAGAAAGGCAATGGTTGTCTCTATCTAGCACCCCTTAAATGCAGAAGCCGTTGCAACAACGACGCCACATCGTAAATAGTTAAATATGTTACCTGATGTAACGTAACATAAGCTAATTTGCGTTCCTGATTTAACGTATCGTTCTTTAAAGGGGCAGTAGTTGCCTAGCCATTTTTATTAAATTTCCTCGATACATACCGGAGGTAGTTTTTTTTTTAAGAAATCATCTAACAAATACGGCGCCTTCCTAAACGACCAAACAGAGCGAACCAAACGCACCACTGTTGGTGGCAGTTTGGCTCATTCCCTGCTAATAGCCGTGTTGATGCGGCTTGATTGACGTCAACATCGTCAGCGATGAATCTGTTTCGTCAAAACTGTTACGTCGCGAATGCTCAAACCTCCACCCCAGCAAACCACCTCCCTGAGATGGTTCGCAGTTTGGCATTGCTCTCGCCTGGTCACATCTATTAGCCAATCCTGGTCAAATCCATTAGCCAGGCCTGGTTGCGGTGAAGGTATGACGTATCGAATACTCTGCTGAGCTTGTTGAGGTGTGTTGTAGTTTAGGAAGGTACTGAACGGCTGACGCAACATCACTGCGCACGCGCAACGTCAAGTTTGGATCCAAACTGTGTCTAACAGAGGTGCGTTCTGTTCGCTCTGTTCGGTGATTTAGAAAGGTACTGTTATTAAGAGGTCCACGTGCCCGATTTCAGTGTTAAATGTGGCACTTACCTGTATTTTTGTCTAATTTCTCGCGGTGGTCAGGATTTTACAAACTCGTGCCATTCAGCGAACCACGGTCGAGTGAACGATAGTAATACGGACTATATTCGACCGTTGCGCGCCTGATGACGGAATCGGGAAAGAAACGTGCCAAAGTCAAGGCAAACTGAGATCGAAGCTGAGTTCCTCGCTCACTAGAGTAGCGAGGAACGCAGCTATTATCTCATTTGGCCTTGTCCAAAGTCGAATGAGATCGACGAAACCATTTATTGCGTGTAAATCTAAAGAGAGGGACTGAAAAGTGGCCGAATTTGAATTCCGAGAATAAATTGAAGACGGACGAAGAAATGGCTAGATTTCTTCTTTACTGCTGACTTGCTTACTATTGAAACCTAGGGGTATATTGTAAAATTTAGCGTTGTAGAGTGCACCTTCGTTGCACTTATGTAATGAAAGGTGGCGGGTAGAAGAAGCACGACTGTTAGTTCAAATATATTGCTATTTAACACCCACAAATCTGCACTCTTTGTTTGTGAAAAAAAAATTCTTCCACCGACCGATTTTGTATCAATGTTACGGCAAGAAAACTTTTTATTAGGCCAATTTTTGCATACCCCTAAAAATTGAACGACAGGCCGTAGTTGTTTATAGGAGTAACTCCCTCCCCCCTACCCACAAAAAATACACCCCACTGTGGTAAATTTTCGGGTAAATTTTCGGACCCATCCCTTCCACAGTTTCAGAAGTTTCAATTTTACAGTTTTTAAAACCCACTTTTTTTACGGAGAATTATTCGGTGTGGACGGATGGCGATGGGTGGTAAGGAAGAGGTAAGGCACAAGATGAACATCATATTTACACTGACAGTACTTTTTTTTTAATATAGAGAGAAATTGGCATTTGTTTTACTTTGGTGAGTACCAGTACCTGAAAGATAGACCATTGATGACACTGATAGTATTTTTAATGCAAACAAAATAGCATTATCAACTTCTAAAAAAAATTGCTTCAACCACTCCCCCCCCGCCCGCCCCATGGAACATTTTTTATTAGCCAGCCCAATTTCCAGAAGTTTCAATATTATACTTATACGTCAACTGTTTTGGCGGCGAGGAGGAAGCTTGGAGGACTTCTGCGGTTGTCTGTGTGTGTGTGGGGAGGGGCGGGGGGAAAATAAATGGCACACATGAACTTCGTGATGATATTCACAGTATTTTTTAACGCAAACGCATACAACCTCCCCCCCCCCGCCCCGAAGAAAACGCTACTTACCGATCAACCCCTGGCTTCTATTTCAATATTGATGCTACGAACGTTTTTTCTCCCTTAGGCTATTTTGTTTATATACTTGAACGAGAGGCCCTAGTCGTTTCTAGGGATGCCTCCCCTCTTTGCCTACCCCTAAAAATACCCGCCTCCCATGGTACATTTTTTTTACTCATCCCTTCTCCCATTTCCAAAAGTTTCAATAGTACAGTTGTAATACCGCTATTTTTTTTGAAAGAGGAGAAGCTTATGAGATAACATGAATTTCATGACGACATTTATGGCAGTTTTATTTAATAATTGAACGATAGGCCGTAGTAGTTTCGAGGGGCGTGTCCCCTCTTCTTCCCCCCCCCCCCCCATAAAAAAAATACACTCCTACCCCCACCCATTTCCAATTAAGAGTTTCATTTTACAGTTGTTATACCCCAACTTACGTTTGGCGTGGAAGGAAGAAAGAACTTCTTCCGTTTGGGTGGGGTGGGGGCGGGGGATGGGCAAGGGAGGGTAATGGCATACATGAACTTTGTGATGACACTGATATTATGTTTTCTAAAGGCAAACGAGCAGCAAGTCTGCTTTACATGTAGGATATACTTATGAAAAAATAAAGTAATGAAATAATATGCTTTACCGACCTACCAGCTTTATTTCAATGTTACGGCAACCAAACTTATATCCTTCAGGCCTAACTTGTTTTAAAATTACCACATAAAATTAGGTAATGACACAATAGGAATTTCATGACGATAGCGGCAGTATTTTTTTTCATGCAAACGAGTTTGATGCAGCTCCTCAAACTTCTATCATTCTACCTAGTATGTTCTTAGTAACATTCCACAAAATTATACTGGAACTATTTCAACAGTAACACGAGAGGAAAACATCATAGAAACGAACGGTTTTTTTTTGCAATATTATTAGCGTTGCAACATTCGCAGAATCGCGGGGGATTAAAGTGTTTTTAAATAGTTTTTAAAAATATCACTCAGCTCAGCTACAGTTAAGCTTTTTCTCTGCGCTTGCAAAAAAAAACTACAACAAAAAAACAAAACGTTCGTTGGGAATTTGTACGGTCGGTGTCGCCCTCGGTTGACGGAAAGCGGCAACGAACAAATCACTCGCATAAGTGGCGTTTTCGGTGGCCATATTGCCCACCCCTGTCACGTATGATATTTTTCATCCGAGATCCAGGCGGAACTGTACTAGAGCCCTGCCTATAGTAACCGTCAACCAAAATTGTGAAACTAACATTTTAAGTGATACTACTCACCCAACCTGTATAATGGCTAAAAGTTGCTTGTGTGATGTCTGATGTAGTTATAATCTTGCTTCATATTGACATCTGCCTGGCCAAACCATAAGAACAGATTTAACATATCGAGTGTGTCTGGCGATAGCTGTGTAAGTTATGTGAGGCGTAAATCGTTTTGCAACTTGTTGCAAAAAAATTCGCCTCGAGTATTATTTTTGTGAGCAAAAAATCCTTTTAACAAGGTCTGCAAAACAATGCATAGTGTCTCAGCCTTATAAAACGGAAGAAAATTCACAGTTCTTTTTTAGTTTCATGCTTTGAATATGTGTTGTGAGCTACTGCATATATAAACGGCGGGTATGTTATTGAAAGTCTGCAGAATCAGGGCCAGCTCAGGACAATTTGGGGGCCTTCGCGGATTCAGCAATTGGGGCTCCCAGGGTCATAAGTGTAGCATTAAAAGCATTTTTTTTACAGCTCTTTTCATATCAGTATAAATAATCACTTTTCTTACGATCCAAGCCAATATCCATTTCACTTTTTTTTTAATTACCAAAAAGAATGTGAACCACAAACACAGTTAAAGTTGCAAAAATGACAAATTACAGCCATGAAAACGAAAAAAAAAATCGTTACTAACCATAACAACAAACAAAAGGCACATAAAAAACAAAAAACATCTTCTAAAAGGGGAAAGAAAAGTAAAAAAAAAAAGAAAGAAGTAAGGTAGAGAACAAGAAAAAAAAAGGAGGAGGGGGGGCACAAAAAAAGAATATCCATTTCACCGTATCGCGTTTCTCATTCCGTATCAGACTGCCACCTACGGACAAAAATGCCAGCCGTTCGTTTCGCTATTACAACTATTTTCAGTTTCGGGTCGCTTAAACCTCATTCTCAAAGTTTCGAAGCACTAGTTTTCTCTCTACTCTGAGTGACGCAGTATAATGCATTTTCTATAAGTAATCCGCCTTTTCGCTGTAGTAAGATGATTGCTCTTGATCCCGCGCGGGGGGCCCCTCCTATACCGGGGCACTACGCAGCCGCGTTGCTTGCGTTCCCCTTGAGCCGGCTCTGTGCAGAATCTAGCGCTATCTAGCACTATCAAGCACTTGCTTGCATCAGGCGAAGGAATGCACAACGCCATTTCTTTTTACGAAACGAACAAGCCACGAGCCTCCTTAATCATTGAGTGAAAATTTTGTACGTCCTCGTACACTTGGGAGCAAGCTGTAAAGATTAGCGATATCACTGCCGCTAGATGGCACCATGGCATTTTCGTTCGCTTTTCAATCGGTGATAGTGCCACTTTAACCCTTTGAGAGCTGCTTTTTTTTTATATCTCCAAAAAAGTAGGGGTAACCTGGACGGGGCTCGAACTAGCAACCTGAAGGAGCTGTTAAACGTGAGGCACACGCCTCTACCAACTCGGCCACGCCCGTCTCTAGAGTCGGCTTGTTAAGGGAACCTAGTATTGTTGTCATTCCTGCATTGTTGGCCATCTCGCGCGTAGTAAGGACTCTGTTTTTAATACTTCAACCTGTGCTTGTGTTTGGCCCGAGATTTTCTCGGGTTTAGCACTCAAAGGGTTAAGCCTAACCGTGGTCTACTGTTTACTTTTGATTTTGTGTGCACAAAAAACCCTTTTTAAAAGGTCTGTAAACTAACAGCTCGTGTAACGCTATTTAAAAATGCGAAAAGTTCATCTATAACTTTGTTTTCTTGTGTGCTTTGAAATTTGTGTTCCATTTCGTTTGGAAAGAGGGTGTGTGGCTTATGCATCGTTCTTTTGTAGTAAATATCCGGAAAAAAATTTCCGTTATATTTTTAGTGTTTCCAAAACCTTGTAAAACCAGAAAAATAATTTGGCAGCCAATCACAATTAGCAAAGCAATTATTTTATGTACAATATGCACACCTTATAAATCGGAAAAATTCATCCTTGTATCATATTTGGGGTTACGAAATCATGTTGGAATTGCAGTTAAAGGCCATGAAGAAATTAGCGGTAGCCTATCGTTGTTTGGCTGTGTAATTTGCGATTTATAGGCCTTACAAATTGAAATGTCAAGGGGGCCTCATTGCCCTAAGGCGTTAACGGGGAAATGACCAGATCTAATCAGCTGGTGATAGGTAAGAAGTGCAGCAACCTGAAAGAAGGCTTGGTTAATTTATTAACTACTTAACGGACATGAAAGAACGCCATGTTAAAGGGACACCCGGCCTGTCTTTTAACAGCTCGCGCTGATCGCCTTCCGCGCAAATAGAACACCAATGTCAACTGAGATTGAAGCTCCGTTCTTCGCAGCGAAGAACGAAGCTACTGTCTCATTTGGCATTGTGCCTAATAGACGAACCAGCACGAACGCATTAATCGTGTCGTCACAAACCAAAATGATTCTCGTATTTTAACATCACAATATATAATTTTCTAGGCTAGTGTCTTAAAATTTTGCTTCGGCGATCTATTGGAATAATTAATTTTATTGATTAACGGATTACGCTTTTAGATTTTTGATCTCATGGTAATTATTAGCAAATTAGTGCATGCGCACGCAGAGATGAAACGTCATGATTATTTTAAGCGCGCATTGCATCATATACTGCGGAACGCAGTAAATAAAGTTAACAATTATTCAACAGAAAATTTCCTAGATGCCACTTTTTAAAGCGGATTTTTACCAAGGGATTTTTACCAATGCGGATTTTTACCAAGGGATTTTTACCAATGCGGATTTTTACCAAGGGATTGACTAACGGTAAGGTAATAGACCTTTGTTGCCATACTTGATGTGGAGGATCGAGAAAAATGGCGCTTGGAGAAAAGTCCTTTTAACCAAGAAAATTATACATATAATCAATACCTTCCTAACCACCGAACAAATGAAGAAAAACGCACCATTGTAGGTGACAGTCTGGATCTTGCCTTATTAAAGTGGCACTATCATCGATTGAAAACCGTACGAAAATACCGTGGCGCCATCTAGCGGTAGAAATATTGTTACTCTTTACGGTTGCTTCCCAAGTGCACGAGGACGTATCACATTTTCAGTCAATAGTTAAGAAGGTTGTGGCTTGTTTGTTTCGTTAAAAGAAATCGCGCTGTGCATTCCTTTACTTGATGCAAGCAAGTGCTAGATAGCGCTAGATGTTGCCAGATTCTGCAGATTTTCAATCGGTGAGACTGCTATTATTTTAAATAGCAGCGTTGCTGCGGCTTGGCACAGTCAGCCATCGTTAGCAATGAATCTTCAAAGGAACTGCACGTTCGACGGAACTGTTTCAGGCAAGGATGTTACCTTGCACATGCTCAAAGCTCCACCACCCGCTACCACCTCCCCTGGCTGGTTCACAATTTTGCATCGGTCTTGTCTGGTTTAATCCAACAGCTTGTCTGGTCGCGCTGAAGGCGTGCTTGTTGAGTTTGCTGAGCTCTGATTGTAGTTTAGGAAGGAACTGAACGGCTGACGCAACGTCACTGCGCACGTGCGTCGTCAAGTTTAGAGCTAAACTGTCTGGAAACAGCGGTGCGTTTTTCAGGCTCTGCTCATTGGTATAGGAAGGTACTGTTTGCCTGCAAGGTGCACGCTACGTGGAAATATCGCTATGTGGTAATTAAAGGAGCCTTTTCACCGAATGGCAGGTTGCAGCACCTAGCGCCGTCTACCATTATATAGTTCTATGTAGCACTTGATTTCAACAAGCGAAGGAATGCGCAAAGAAATTTTTTTTTTACACAACAAACTAGCCACGTGCACCTTAATTATTGAATGTAAAATTGGTGCGCCCACGTGCACCAGGGAGCAAGCGATCAAGGTTAAAGATTTCACTCTGAGTAGATGGCGTCCGTCTAGCGGTTTAAAATCCGCGTTTCAAAACGGTCATGTATAGAAAAAAAAACGCCTTAACTTAACCGCTTGCTTTCTGGTGCACGTGGGCGCACCAACCTTCCATTTAATAAAAGCAAAGGCTTGACAGAACTAGATATCGGCAAATGGCTATAGGCGCTGCAGCTTGTCATGTGGTGGCAATCCCCCTTTAATTAGCACTTGCAGCATATAAACTAGTGCGTTTGGAGTCCAAAGTAAGTTGATGGAGACCCTGAAATTATTTAGCAGAATGCGGAAGTATGGTCATGGTTAACACAATCTTTTTAATTATCATCTTATTAATACTGAAAGGCAATGAGACGAGTTAATACATGAGTTCATTCAATTTATGCAATTGAAAGTTCGCTCGTGGAAAATGAACATCGAAACGGCATCCAAATTGAATTATTACGGGAATTACAGCGAACGTTGCAGAGAGCCAAAGTGATTTTTAATGTAGTTAATTCTTCAATGGAAACATAAATCCAACGGAAGAGTTATTTACCTTGCGGTGCAGAAAACCGTCAGTAAGCAACGGTAATTGAAAAACATCAAGCCAGGCGAGCATGCCTGCATAAACTCGCAGCTGGGTAAAAATTCCCAACTGCGTGACGAACTACAGACTGGAACCTTCCGTAGCTTTAAAAAAACTGTGAAGAATGTTTCAGCCTAGCATTTCTTCTTCTCAGACGCCGGGGATAACAGTTAAGAGGTAAGCGCTACCTCTGAGGGTAAGTTGAGGGGTAAATGAATTTGGTGATATCAGTTCGGAGGTAAGTTGGGAGGGAAGACGATTTACCCCTCAGTTCCGGGGCAAACATTACCTCGGAGGTAGCTAACCCGAGAGGTAAATAGTTGGTGATAACAGTTGAGAGGTAGCCCATTTCGAAGGATGAACGGGTGTAAAGTTACCTCCAAGCACCGGGGTAAATGAGCCGCAATTACCCCGACCAAGACCGTGGGGTAACTTGAGAGGTAGGGGTCAAAAAGCTACACCGCATGACACTAATGCACTGCAGCACAGTGAAGACAGGCGGTGCCTTTCGTCCTTGGTGATTCCACATAAACAAGAGATCAGAAATCTTCGCATAGCTGTCTATCATTCGTCCGTTGGCTCACCATACAAAACATTGGTAATATTAGTAAAGGAGGTTTGACCTCAACCTCCCTCGATGCTTAATAATTCTCAGCCGTCCTTCAATATTTTCCACTCAAATTTAGTATATCATATCAAAAACCAAAACTGGTAAAAGGGGCCGCCAAGTTCCGAATGGTTCGGCCCTTCAAAGGAGTGACATCAACACACCAAAACATTCGCCAAGTTAATCGCACCGCTTAATAATTCGAAGGTTAAATGAAAACTAGAACATTGCTACTTTCGGTAGCAATGTTCCAGTTTTCATTTAACGTCAAAAGTATTATTCGGTGCGATTAAGTTGGCGAATGTTTTGGTGTGTTGATATCACTCCTTTGAAAGGCCGAACCATTCGGAACTTGGCGGCCGCTTTTACCAGTTTTGGTTTTTGATATGATATCACTCCAATTTTTTTAATTGTGTATTGGCTCAATTCCACTATCGTGCAGATGTGTACTATAAAGTGACTGGACGCGAATACAATTTCTTTGCAACGTTATTTAAATTTATCGTGATGCACGCCACGACACGCCTCCTACACCATTCTCGTTATGCCCCCAAGCGCCAAACCATGAAAGGTACGCAGTTCGTATTGTACTGCACCCATTCGCCCAATTTCATAGCTGGAACCCTTCCCGTTATTTTGGTATCGATGAATAATCACATGGAAATTGACATGGGGATGAGCGGACTAGCTAGTAGCCAGCTAGGAACTAGTGACACATTTACAACGTTATTGAGGGTCAGATTTTGCATTGAAAGCAGCTTAGCTGGCATTCCTACACGAGTTAATTTCTGTCAGGTGGGTCATTGCTCTCGATTTCAACACAATTTAAGCTTTTAAACCGCATTATTATTTTTCCCCGAGTACCTGAAATGTGCCCAACTATGCTTCAAGATATAAGACACTGACGCTATGACGCCGCGCTAAAATGGTTTACAACCTCGACAATTGAACTGATGTGATGTTTGTTGTGATGATTGTTGCCTAACTTGGCGCGACACACTAGCGTGTGTCTAGATAAGCTTTGTTGGACTTGGGGAACATGTGTCCGAACTTTATTAATTGCAATTTGCCACATCGGAGATTTGGACTTAAGCTGGGATCGTAATTTTATTTTTGGCTTCTTGTTCTTGGCACGACATGTTTCTACTAGATTCTGTACAGATGAAACTATTTGTCCTATAAAACTGGTTCTTAGCTAATTTTGCAGGCATTGCTCTGTAAATGTGCGCTTTCCATGAGTCCTTTTTTAATTGGTCAAATGATTCAGGGGTTAGGGAGCTCTAAATGGTTAGACTGATTGTTTACATTGTTTTAAATATTGTTATTATGCCACAATGCCAATCAGCAAACGCCAGCAGCAAGACATAGAATGAAGATTAAAGAACGTGTTTCCGTATTGGCTCGCGCAAACCGTAATTGTTAGCGATACAAAACATTAAAACAAGCTAATATAAACTGGGCTAAAGTAGCACGAATTAGAAAACAAAAACGAACTCGTTTAATGCTTAAGGTAAGGTTTAACTGACCCGAAGTCAAAACAGCCAAGGAACACAAATAAACTTTTATGTAAGGGTTCAGATACTGCAGTGTTGCCGTATTGTTTAGTCCACGTGAAACCTTACTGCTGTATCCAACCATTATACATGTAAATATAATTAAAGCCAGAGCCCAAATTTCAAAACTTTTAATGCCCAAACGAACAAAGATAATGTAAGGCTGCACATTCGGCTGCTATCTTGGTCAAATTTTGTCAGCGTTCTTCAGTCACGTCGTTTACGTTCATCACCCTACTGATGATACATATATCATTTTTCAAGATTTGCAAGCACTAATTTTCCAGATTGTAATTTCATTATTTCGTTCCAGGATATTTTCAGGTTTTCAATGGTTCGCACGAAACCTGAATTACCTGTACAGTTGTGCTAAGCGCACGAACACAATTAATTTTAACATTTTCCGGCGATTTTGTTTAGCCAAGTAGAATGCACCAATCATTAGCTGACCTATCGTGTGCAAAAGTAAAAACGGTAAAAACATTTCAATACAGCAATAAGGTTTGCGCTGACTAAACAGCACAGCAACGCTGCGGTATCTGCACCCTTACAGGAATTTTTATTTGTGTTCCTTTGATGATTTGACTTCGGATCAGTTAAACCTTACCTTAGGCATCAAACGAGTTCGTTTTTGTTTTCTAATACTACAAAACTATGCTGTAAACAATGAGAAAATGTAATTAACGGTTAGTTTGCTAAGGTTAAGGTACGAGGCCATCCTGCAGGATAAGTACAAAAATGATGGAGTAGTACACTGAAGTAGTCGTTTAACTACATATCTATGCATTCCATAAGAATGCTCTCCAATCTAGCTCCCTGTTTCTGCATAATTTCTGTTACCCACCCATATGTCGTCTTTTTTCATTGGGGGAGGACGGGTTAGTAAAATATAAGCGAGAAATTGCGTGTTTGGTTAATACAGGGTGGTCAATAAAAAAAAAAGAAACAGGAACTTGTGTCTTGTTTTGTAAAAAAAAACAAAGGCAATGATAGATACTACCTTTCTGGATCAGACATTTTGGGTCCGAAAAGATAGTTCGTGTTTATTGCTGACAGAAAAGCAGTTTGACAAAAGATATCTCAAATGAGAGGTATACGTATGCGTTTGTTCACACACCTCCAATAGCTCTAAGCATTCGATGTTTATTTACATCAATATTGCTGTCAGGAAAAACGTTTAACTCCTTTTCAGTGCAGTCTGAATTATGACCACAAGGGCGTTCAAAAAAAAAGAGGGGGGGGGGGGTTGGTCGAACGGAATCACCATCGGGAAAAAGTCAAATAGCACTAAAAGGGCTAATGGCAGTAAAAAAGGGCAAATGATACTCAAAAAGGGCAAGTAGCTCTAAAAAAAAAAAGGCAAATGGCGCTAAAAAAGGCCAAAGAGTAAAATGTTCAATAGAAGATGTAAATAAAGGCAGGCACTGTTTTTCCGTCCCCTACGAAAAGCGGTCTAAAGAAATAGGTCTGTTTATTTTGAAAGCCTTCTTAATTTTTTCTACCGAAAGGGCAACCAAATAAAAAAGGTTTTGCTTTCAATTATGAACACATAGGCTTTCATCACTTCAAGGAAGGTCGTTTTGTCGGTGGTTGTGTGGTTTTTTCTTGCTTCTTTGGTACAGTTAACTGTGGGAGCATTCTGATGAACCGTTTATTTTCACAGATGCTCAGCTGGTTAAAAGCATTTCTTGCTCAGGGCTTCTCCTTTATCCGTGTTGACCAATCAGAGCCATGCTTTATTCAAAAGTGTATGAAAACACGTCACCGTCAGATGTATAACCAATCACGGCTTGACATTCGTTACCCCTTGGCTTACCTCCTAACTGATATCTCCGAATCAGTTGAGGGGTAAGTTGGGAGGTAAGTTGAGGGTTAACTACCTCCGAGGTAGCTAACCCTCAACTTACCTCTTGACTAATATCACCGAACTTTTCCCCTTTTCCGTTTGCCCCGGAGTTGTGGGTTAGCTACCCCGGGAGGTAAACTACCTCGGAGGTAGATTTACCCCGTGACTGTTATCCCCGGCGAGAGAGAATGGCGGCACCTTCTGCGTTGAAAACCCTGGGACATGCGTATGAAGCGAACGCACAGTTATATACAGACAGGTTATTTTACATATAACATTAAAGGTACATTCCTCCCAACGCCATATTTCTCGATCCACCACACCAAGTACGGCCCCAAAGTTCTAGTTACTTACTTTTAGTCAATCCCTTACTAAAAATCCGTTTTTAAAATGTGGCGTCTACGAGATTTTCTGTTGAATATTGGCAACTAATTTAATAGCATCCTGCGACTAAATAATCCTTTGCGCGCTTGCAATAACCATGACGTTTCATTTGTGTGTGTGTGCAACTGTGCATGTACTAATTTTTAATCGTTTGCTAATAATAACCATGGGATCGAAAATCTAAAAGACTAATGCAATAAAAATTAAAATTATTTATGCCAATAGATC
The DNA here is from genome assembly GCA_023313725.1 of Lithobius niger. Lineage (NCBI taxonomy): Eukaryota > Metazoa > Arthropoda > Chilopoda > Lithobiomorpha > Lithobiidae > Lithobius > Lithobius niger. The sequence goes on from JAHWFP010193271.1 coordinate 67,725, forward strand.
GCCGACGAAAAATTATAAGGTACAAGCCTAAAAAAATATAGAGAGTGGTGTTAAAATACGAAAATCATTCCGGTTTGGGACGGCTCAATTTTTGTGTTCATGATGTTTCGTCTACTATCTCAGTTCACCTTGTATTACTATGCCGAGTCTCGCGAAACGGTGCAACATGCGCGTTGGCGATCTGCGCGTGGCTATTAAAACTGAGGCAGGCGGAATGTACCTTTAAAACTAACTAACACAAAATAAATATAAATACGCAATTTACTATGAGTGATTAAATAGTATTAAAGTAAAGCTCATTAAAGATGTTAAACATTAAATAATCGACATGCTACAGCAAGAAATCGTTAATACAAAATAAATTACACCAAATCATACCAAAGGCCGATCGAGGTAGCTTACGTCATTGTGTCCGCGAAGCCAAGGAGCCTCCCGATTTCCAGACGCTGATGGGTTCAAAATAGGAAATCCATCGTCCTCAAGTTTGGCGCGTTTTTCTGGCTCCGTTCAATGGTTTAGGAAGGTGCAGTTTGGCTGCAAGGCGCACTCTATGTGTAAATATCGCTATGTGGTAATTAGTTAGCGCATGCAGCATAAACTACACTCAACCCCACTAAAGTAACACCCTCACCTTATTAGTCAAAATCAAATTTGTTAACAAACTAACGATAACTAAAGAAACTTGAATCCTTTAAATCCGTAATAGTCATTTCCCACACCCAAATAATTGCAAAAGTGAAAAACGAAAATGAACGATTGCACGAAGCACAAGCAAGAAATAAAGAAAAAAAATTCGCAACACACAGTGCAAATCCTAACCTGGCACACAGCGACTAATCTTCGTTGATTACGGAGCAAGGCGATCTGACCTTCTTTCACGTCCTAGGCGTATTTCTCATTGCTCCGAAGTGGCTCGCGCGCGCATTTCTCATTACTCCGAAGTGAGCCTGTAGCGCTCCAACGCACTCCACTTTTCCGAGTTGAAGCGTCTGAAGTGCGGCGATTTGTAGTGCGATTCAAGATGGCGGCACTCGTTCGACACGATGACGGCGGTTCATAAAATGTAAACGTACGCTGTACCACACGCCATGGCTGTTTGCTGTGACGTGCATATCACATGACTGGGCTAGTCCAATCAGACGGCCAAACAGCCGTTGTTCTCGTTCGTCATTGGCTAAGTCATGGTGACGTCACGGCAAACAGCCATTGCGCATGGTATAGAAAACATAACTCAGAACAAAAAATACGCAGCAACAATAACGAATGACAAGTGTTAAAACATTACAACCGACAAATTATACGTGAATTAGGGTGTGGAAACTGAAACAGCATTATTAGTACCACGCTGACAGTCGACACGAACTTCGCCTTTATTGGACTTGTAGCGTGTTTTCGCACCGAATGTATTTCTCATTACAGCAATTGTAGCGCACTACAACCGACTACAACTACGTCAGTATGACGTCACGCCAAACTCCAGAACGCGCTCCAATGTAGCAATGAGAAATACGCCTCCTGAACGGCGCTCAACTCCCCCGACTCCCCCACCTCGAAAGTTTCGTGTGACTACCATTTCCCGACGCACGGAAAGTCTCAGTACCTTCCTAAAGCACCGAACAGAACGAACCAAACGCACCACTGTTGGCGCCAGTTCAGCTCATTCCCTATTATAGCCGTGTTGATGTGGGTTGCTTACGTCAACCATCGTCAGCGATGAATGTGTTTCCGGTACCTCACGCATGCTTAAAAGCTCCACCAATGGCAATCACGAGATGGTTTGCAATTTGGCATTGCTCGCGCCTGGTTACGTCCATTAGCGTAGCCTGGTCCAATCAATTAGCCACGCCTGGTCACGTTAAAGGTATGACGTAACGAGTGCTCTGTTGAGCTTGTTGATTTTGCTGAGCTGTGATTGCAGTTTCAGAAGGTACTGAACGGCTGACGCAACGTTACTGCGCACGCGCGACGTCAAGTTTGGAGCCAAACTGTCTCTAACAGTGGTGCGTTCTGTTTGTTCTATTCGGTCGTTTAGGAAGGTACTGACTGTATGTGGGTATCTGTGAAGCATTATTTAATATCTCCCAGTCGGCCCTGACTGAGGCATCCTATTCTTCAGAATTCTACCGCTAGGTGGTAGAATTGTACCATTAGGGATGTTTTTAAAGTCAGCGGCTTGCGAGTCGCTTGGCCGCGGGGAACGCTTTCCCATTGAAATAACAAACAGGCAGCGTTTCCACTTGCAAGCGAGTCGCAAGCCGCTGACTTTAAAAACATCCCTATTGCTTCAGGCTCCCTTCAGGCATTCCTATTGCTTCATTGTTGCCTAATTGTTTTTCGTCCCGCCAACTCGAATTCAGTATGCGGGAACTTCTGGAGTCGAATCCCAGTCATTGCAATTGTTTTTTTTTTTCCTTTCGTACTAGTCGTAAGGCCAATATCATTAATATTAATAATAATAATAAATAGGTACATTCTATTATAATCATAATAATAATAATAAGTTCTTTTATTGCAAGCAATTCTCGAAGCTTATAAAAGCCTTGCATGAGATATTACGTCATCTTTTTCTTTTACAATTCATGATTAATAATAACAATAAATAATACATACACTAAATACAACACAAAATATATATTACTTTTAGGTATTCATAAATTATCGGCGTTTCTCACTGGACTTATAATATGTATCTAACTGATTTATCATTAGGTATTTTTTAAAGTTTACCCGTACTTCTTTCATGTTTACATGTGTTATATTTCATTTCATTAAATAATTGTGGTCTATAATACGTTTGTCCTCTTTTCCCATATGCATTATTCCAGCTTGGCATCTCATATCTTCTTTTTCCTACTCTAATAATATAATAATAATAATAATAATAAAATTTTCTCCACCTTGAAATGGGCAGAACCTGGAAGGGTGTTGAGCCGCTGACACCAGGCCTCGAAATTTATAATGGAAGACTAAAGAATGACAAGGGGGAATATAAAAAGATTTAAGGTAGACGTTTTAAAAAAGAATGCTAGGGCTGAGATCTCAGCAGCCTGCGGAAACCTGCCAACGTAGATTTGGAGACAACTTCGACTTGCAAGTCGTTTCATGTTGGAACGGTGCGGTTGGAAAAGAAGTTGCTACGACAATCGAGGCTTGAACCCTGTACCGACAGCTTCCATGGATGTCCTCTAGTCGCAGGTTTATGCTAGCAGCCGTCAAAAAAAGGTAGGTCAACCGACACCAAACCGTGAAGGATCTTGCAAGTCAGGATAAGGTCAAACCAAAACCTACGGAGCTCAAGTGGAGATTGACCCACCCTTTCCAACCGTTCGTTCAAATGATGATAGGTCCCGGAGATCGAGCAAACCCTTAGTGAACCGACGTTGCAACGACTCGCTATCAAGTCAACGTCCTTGAGCAGGCCATTGGACCGGAGTAGCATGCTCAAGGAGAGGACGCACAAAGACCTTGAAAGCCCATGCTTTAGTAACAAGGCTGGCAGATGTAAAGAATCTGTTTACAATGCCCAGGCGCCGAAAAGCAAGTGGACTGATCTTCTGATAGTGAAAAGTTGGTTTTAAGTCCTGGGTCAACCAAACTGCTAAGTCGCATACCTCAAGTTCAATTTGCAAGGGTAGATTCTCCAAGAGGTAACAACGACTGATATTTCGGGCACCAATGTGGAACGAGTGGCACTTTTGGACCGCGAGAGGCAGCTGCCAGGTATACGACCAGTCAGCCACTCTCCCAATCTCCGTCTCCAGTACAGTGGAGCACTCATTTGTAAGAACCGCGGACCCGAGTTTGAAATCGTCAACAAACTTACAGCCTGTAGTTTTATCGTTAGTGAAGGTGAGATCGTTAAGATAGATTACCAGGGTGGCGTTCTACCTGAAAATCCTGGATAACCGTGAAAATTTCAGGGAATTTGTCAAGTCTGGAAAATTCGGGGAAAAATCAGGAAATTTGAAGAATACATACTGACAGTCAGGGAATTTGAACATTTTCCGGAAAGTCTCTTTCACCTAAAAAGAATAACTAATTTGGATTTAATTTTTTACTTCTAAAACCTTCACTTTATTTCAGTTCAAACTTCATGTCCTTTTTGTTTCGTTTCGTCCATCCTTAGGCGTAAGTAATGTTGGACGTTACGTGCGTTTCTAGTTTTGTTCAGATTATGGCCTTTTCCTATTCCTTACTAATACTAGTTAGGGCAGTGCAATTTTTGATTTAGTAAAGCAATGCGGTATAGTTATTGCAATTTGAGTGAAATATGAAATAAACATATTTAGTCCTGTACCGCACCTTCCTTCGACAAAAAAAATCAGGGAAAAGTGTCAGTATTGGTCCGGAAAACCTGGAAAATTCAGGGAACTTCATAATGAGATTCTGAGCGCCACCCTGATTACGAAGAGGAGAGGGCCCAGGACGGACCCCTGAGTTACTCCTCTGAAGTCCCTCTTAGGTGAAGGGAGCGTACCCTCAACACAAACCTGCTGGGTACAATTTCTTAAAAAGCAGAGATGCAGTTCCAAAACTCCCCACTGCCACAGATTCCACTTGCATTAAGTTTAAGCAGGTGTATGACAGACTCGAACACCTTCTTAAAAGCAAAATAGATAATATCATAATTATGGGAATCCAATGTCAAAAGCAGAAGTCCAGTGATCAAGTGCGAGTAGAAGTCGATGGGTTGAGGATCGTCCCGGCATAAAGCCAAATTCATCTGGGCAAACAATGGAAAACTCCTGAGGGAACAATAACACTTGGTCACGTATAAGGTACTCCATGCTTTTACATGCAACACAAGTCAAGGCTATAATACGGTAATTCTGTATGTCAGAGGGCGACCCTTCTTAAAAACTGGAACTACAGTAACCGTGTTCGAGAGAGGGAAAGTAGTATAGTCATGCGTTAATGCTCAGAACGGAAGTGACGTCACAGGGGGCAATAACGTTATTCCGGTCCAAGATGGAGGCGCCCATAGGGGGTCGATCTAAGATGGTCGAGCCCCAAAATGACGCCCACATATACACACACACACACACACACACAAGGGGCAATCATGTCAAAAAAACCCACAACGTTACAGGGGGTAATGACGAAACAGCCCCCACAAATAATCTCACCACAAAATGATCATACTATCATTAAAATGGTTGATGAAAGATAATAGCCATTCAAACAATGACGTCTACAACCCCTACAACTGTAGGAAGTGACGTCACAACCCCCACCAATGACGTTACCAATACTACAAGTGGTGCCCTCGTTTATCAGGTGTGAAAGTATAAAAAAGACAAAGCCAATGCTTTCGAGTCACACTCTGCAACCAAGATGTCTGGAGATCTGTCCACCCGTACAGGTCGTGAAAGTACCTTTGAAGGACGATGGGAGTACAAGGGTAGTCTGGAACCACGTAAAATGGCTGAAGCAGGATTTTTCAGGTGTGGTGGAAATGTAGACAGAATGTTTGGTCCTACCGACAGTCATGTGCGTTTACTGCGAGACCCAAATTAGTCACTGGGAAACCAACGACAACCCACTGAACGTACGCAAAAAGAAGTATAAATACTGTTTATTCCTAAAACAATTCCCAAAGGTAACGATTTCTTCTAAACCAGAGAGAAAGACATGTAACCCCGTGGCCGAGATGAATGTGACTGTTCGGCACATACCCCACGTGGTCGTTCGGAAAGACCACTGCAATGAGAAAGCAGGAGGAGGACTCGATCTGCGTAATTTTAACGTGTGTTAGGAACACTTACAGAAGAAATGGCACAACGTGAGCGTAACATACGTGTAGCGACCTCAGTACCAACAACATGAGCAACAACAATGACAGTAAATTTGAAGGTAAAACATTACTTGGAGGTTATTCTCCTACTTGTAATACTGCTCGACACCGGACTGTTATTATTCAATAATCTCCGAAATGTGTACGTCGAAGAGTGTGACAAAAAGACTGGTTTGTCACATTGGACCCAGCAGGAAGAGAAAAACGATTGTTTACATCATCATTACGTGTCGGACGACCTTATATTATAACACGGATTAATAAACAAAAACGTATCGTTAAAAGTTAAAAGTAAGGGTCTAAAAGTCAAAACCTGTAAGGAACACGGATAAACTTTGACTGTAAAGGTCTAGGTGTCAAATTTGGCCAGTAAGACACTGCTAAGCATTAGACCCTTACTACCCGGTTTTTGAGGAACAGCTGTCCGAGATCGTCCTATAAAGACCCATGAGATGATCCAATGATAGTGGGGTTGTGGGTTTCCTACTTTGCTTTAGGTTGAAATTTTTTTTCGGTTTGGTAACATGGCAGCGATTCCAAGCAAGACAACCTGCTACAAGCGTAAGCGTAGTTCAGTAAGCCACCTTTATGCACTTACGTTTCATCGAAGTGCAACGGAGAGATTAAGGTGCAATGCAAGTGATCTGGGGGCGAACTGGGTAGCCGGTTCGAATCCGGGTCTACCACTCCGATTTAACGTAAGTGCATAAAGGTGGCTTACTGAACTACGTTTCTTCTAGTGTATGATTTTCGCTGTTGGCTAATTTCCAATTTTCCTTACTAAGTCACCGGGTAGTAAGGGTCTAATGCTTAGCAGTGTCTTACTGGCCAAATTTGACACCTAGACCCTTACAGTCAAAGTTTATCCGTGTTCCTTACAGGTTTTGACTTTTAGACCCTTACTTTTAACTTTTAACGATACGTTTTTGTTTATTAATCCGTGTTACTTTGAGAATTGTAATAAATAGGTGTAGTGGTGGATGAGGGGTGGGGTATGTGTGACACCTTTATAATTAATTTGTTGTTTGTTTTGTTGTGCCGCCTTTAAGCTCGGTAAATTGCTATGGTCCTTACTAACCTGGCTATCGCAAGTGTTAACAATAGAAACAAATCCTTTAATCTTCAGTCTATGTCTTGCAGCTGGCGTTTGCTAAATGGGATTGTTGCATAATAACAATGTTTAAAACAATGTAAAACAATCAATCTGGTCGTTTAGAGCTCCGTAACCCCTGAACCACTTGACCAATTAGAAAAGGCTTTATGGAAAGGGCACATCTACGGAGCAATACCTGTAAAATGAGCTAAGAACCAGCTTTACAGGACAAATAGTTTGACCTGTAGAGAGGACAGACGAAAGGATCCCCAGAACAACAACTACAAGAAGCAGAACAAGAAGTTGTCTATTTGGCCCCTCTCTGTATCTCGGGTTTGGCTGGACTGAATTTCACAATTTTTGGACTGTAGACAGGCCTTGACTAGTCAAGGCTAGATTCCAAATTTGGTTTAAAATCTTTTAATTTTGACGGAGTTATAAGCTTTCAAAGTTGAAAGTTTAACACAGAGATCCTAGGTCGACCCTTACTAACACTGGCTATCGCCAGTGTTAATTAACGAAGTGTGATTCCTACATATTTGTGAAGGTTACTAACATAGACAAGCAATGTACCTTTAATCTATCGTATTGCGAAGTGGAAACACTTTACATCCACGTCAAAGCGTTAATGGAGCGAGGTGTAAACACGAGTCAAGTGTAGATTAAAAAAAAATGTTATCATGTTCCTGTTTCGTTTTTATTTCTTCCCTCCTTCCTTATCTGTAGTTTTATGAATGGAGTTTGTTACTCCGACCGGGAAAAGTCGCGCGTGACGTCACAGATCGCAGATGACGTCACGAGAAAGATTTTGCGAAGTGCCTGCTCTAATATAATTGAGTCTAACAAAGTGTTACCACGTACGTTAGTTGCATAGGTAGTAGCCTCAGTAGTCATTTTGTTTGGGTAATGAAGTCAGTGCACCCTGTGACGTGCTGGACCGGATGTAACGTCATTTACGACGTCACTGCCCCTTATGTGTGTGGGTGCCATTTTGGGGCGCGGCCATCTTGGATCGACCCCCTATGGGCGCCGCCATCTTGGCCCGGAAGTGACGTCATTACCCCTTGTGACATCACTTCCGTCCCAAGCATTAACGCATGACTACTACTGGGAAGACACCCCTGGGTAAAAGAAATTAAGAAGAATTTGGAGAGTGGGTATCAAATTTCGGCTATAATCCTTACGAATGCTTCGTTAAAGCTTCACAACATTCTCCATGGTTGTAATTTTTAGATTTTTACCGCAACAATACTGTATTTTTATAATTATTTGTATCGGGTGCATTATATTTTTATACAGCGGCACACAAAAAAAAAAAAAAACCCGGATTACACCGCAAATAAATAGCGCAGCCACGGTACAGCAACATTATTATTATTATTTTGCTCTTACCTAATTATAACGTCAACTACCCTTTACACTTTCTTTCATATTATTTTTCAGTTTCCAATTTCAATCATCCTCTAAAAAAACTCCCATTTGTTTACAACCCTGTTCTTTCTTTCAAAGAAGAGTGAAATGGAAACCAAGTTCAAAACAGCCTGGCAATTATAACGAACCAAGTCACTACCATTCTCGGAATTTTCCGATTTAATTCCCAGTCCATTGCAATGAGTGACAGTACCATTTGTTTTCTGTATGGTTGCGTCTCGGAACGTACATTTTCCTCTGCTGGGATTGATTGGAGCAAAAGGGAGACAAAACAAAAAATAAAACAGTACAAATGAAATGTTTTCGTTCCGTTACGTGACCACTAGAAAAAATCGAAGCTGCTTGGCAGGTTTGTAATTTTATTTTACATTTTAAAGGTTGACCATGTACCAGTAGGAAAAAACATCGGCACGAAGCACAGTTGAACGTCGAATGTATGGTTATATAAATTACCCATGGTGTATCATAAACTAGCTAAAAAAAACGTATCACGTAAAGGCGGGTAAAAGGAATATAAGCTACGGGTGTCGCTTCTCGACTTCAGGCCAGATTATTCACACGGTCTCATTTTCGCTTCATACAGTCGTAAAGCTGTGCGTATGTTATTGCAATTTACTCGGCATGGGTGTTTGGTGAAACCTTTTGCTTTTTTTTTAAGGAGCATGAATCCAATCTGGGTTATCTGCCTCACGACCATAAGAGGGTGTTTGGTTACAGCAGTCTTTGGTACAATCCGCAATAATGTTTCAACAATGTCAATGTTGTATTCAAATATTTTTTTACGATTTACTTTTGAGTTGAGTTTATTTCAATGTAAAATAAAAAAGCCAATTACGAAAGTGACAACCGAGACACCACAAGAGCAGATACCCGCGTGTGGGTCAAAGGCACATTAAAAGTCAAAACAAAATACAGAAAAAAAAAACGCTGATGAAAAATTCCGACATTCAAAAAATTGGATTATTTGCAAGAAATCATTAAAAGAGTTTACATAGTTACACAAAAACATTATGCAAAAAGTACAAGGATAAACGAGAACAAAATCACGATTAATCCACAAACAAGAATAGCAAAATCGTACTTTGCCGATAGAAATAGGGAAGTAACAGTAACAGATCAGTACATTTCATATCAGTGGGCAAGGAATTATAAAACTTACTACCCAGGTAGTAACTACATTTGTGAAGTCTTTTCCTATCAACTTTAGGTTGTGCAACGTATAAATGGAATTCGTTCTTAGTATGGTACGAATTGATAAGTGAGAACCGTTTTTACGAAAATTAAAGTTCTGTAAACGTACAAGTGACGGACTGGCAGAATATTTAGCCGTTGGAAAATGGGAAAAGAATGGTCACGTCTTTTCTTGAACATAATCGCTTTAATAATAAAGCAGTAGATAAGCCAATGATTGGTGCGTGTCTGTGTGTGTGTGTGTATGTGTGTGTGTGTGTGCACACGTCGTATCACTGCGACTTGGTTGAACTAAATAGACATAAATCGCTGGAAAAAATATTAAGGAAAATTGGAAATTAGCCAATAGCGAAAATCATACACTAGAAATAACATAGTTCAGTAAGCCACCTTTATGCACTTACGTTTCGTCGGAGTGGCATGACCCGGATTCGAACCGGCTACCCAGTTCGCCCCCAGATCGCTTGCATAGCGTCATCATGTTGGTTAAACGACATCACTAAAAACGGTAAAACACTAATTATGTATAATTTTTTAAAAGGTTGAACGAACTTGACTAATGAATACTACAAAGTTAAGCAAAAAAGGATGTGGTTCTGTGTGAAGTTTGTGTATGTGCGTGGCATACGTTGTGTGTTTGTATGCAAGATATGTGTGTTGGGCAATGTGTGTACGTGAATACTCGTTAATTCGAAACAAATTGTATTTAATTTTCGCCTTAATCAAAAATACATGACTCGATAACCGAAACAAATTATTACTTTTTCGTTGAGACGGTGATATTTTTTAAAGTTCAAACTTCAATTTGATCTGCACTCATGTTGTTTTCGAATGCCGGTAGGCTACTAAACAGTAGGATGAAACGGAAAATGCAATTTTGTTTGTCTCTCTCAGTCACGCAGCCAGAAAAAAACGTTTTGGAGATTTTAACAAAGCCAGCTAGCTAGTCTGGGAAGCGCTGTTAACTCTTCCAGCTGGGTCCGTAAGCAAAACCTCTGAATTGTTGAAGCAATTTACTGGCCATTTTTCTGTAGAATACTTTTTCGCATATTCTTTATTTAGATTGTGACATTACGGCACAACTAAATTCTGTTTCTGGAGGGAGGGAGGAGGGCGCTCGTCCCCCTTTCCTGCGCCATTGTAATTATCCTTTGCAACGTAACCCTAAGTTGAAAGAAAAGTTGCACAATCAAAACAAGCTTTTTTCGGGCAGCTATCTCTCCAACCGTTTGGTTCGATATTTATCTATGTTTTTTTCATCGCCAATTTTAGTTCGGATGGTAATCTAGTTATTGTGTGCGTGGCGCATCTTGAGTCCTGTAAGTATTTTGTGAGCGGCTACGTCTTCCTGTATGGGGTGGCTTTAATCGATGGCCGCCATTGTTTTTGCAACCATCTTGGATATCAACAAGGCACTCTGCTACAGAAAACGTACAATCGATTTTCTGTGTTCGTTCTGCGGAGAACTCAAGATAGGCCGCGGACACTATAGTTCACTCATTCTTACTCTCCCTCTAGTGCATGGTTAAGCTGCAGGATGTAATAATTAAAAAATAATAATAAGGAATTCGAAATAGCAGTGTGGTGTGTGTGTTGCTTTCTAAGTATGGTGCTTCCTGGCAAAAAGCACATTAGAATTCCAGACACTCTTATCAAAATGTCGTCTAGTTTTGGGAGTCCTTTTCATAAATTATTGTGAATGTGATTGGACGGTACGTATGCCTCCGTTATCAAACCCGCAGATTAAACATCCAGGAAGTAAACAAGTCTTTAATTTCTTCTTAGGTGGGTTGAAACATCTTGCTGAAATGCAGATATCGTAATGCATAGTCGATAGTAGACACTGACACCCTAGCAGAAGCTTACCTGCGCAGCTTAACCGTTAACGGTGAAGCTCTACACAAACTCTGCCGATTAATGGTGGAAAGCATCTTTATTACTTCAACTAAAAAGTCATTAAGTAACGAATTGCATTAGTTCTTTAGAAGCGTTTAGACGAGTTCAAACAAATCTAATACAAGTAATTCTTTAGGAATCCAACTTGTATTTTAATTTCACTTACTTACTAATTACGCGTGAAGAAAATCTTACTACTTTTGACATCTACGGTGTATGGTGTTGTATGAATTTGGAGGGCGCCAAATAATTAAAAAAGTTAACGAGACGGATCTACACAGTAAATAAAAAACGATAGTTTTTTAATTTTGAACGAATATTCGAATAATTATCTTCTTATAGTGACAAAAAATGGCCTCGAGGTAATTTGTTGCTGTTGGACATCCTTCTACGATGATGATATATAATAGTTAGCATTTCTAAAAGTAATTCCTGAACTTGGGATGGAAACTAGATTAATAACGCAACGAATTATTAAAAGGTATGTCAGATTGATTTTATGAATGATTAGGTCGGGAAACATTTGAAAAGTTTTCAATTTAGAGGCCAGTGATTGGTTTTGGGTATCGGTAATTACTAGTGATTACTAGTGACATCTACGGTGTACGGTGTTGTATGAGTTTGGGGGCGCCAAATAATTAAAAAAAGTTAGCGAGACGGATCTACACAGTAAATAAAAAACGATAGTTTTTGAATTTTGAACGAATATTCGAATATTCTTCTTATAGTGACAAACAATGGCCTCGAGGTAATTTGTTGCTGTTGGACATCCTTCTACGATGATGATATATAATAGTTAAGAAGGGGAAGGGGCACCATTTCTGTTATTTGCCCCCGGGTGCCAAACGACTTTGTTACGGCCCTGCAGACACACCATCCGACAGTTTCCAATTCGGCTTGGGATTGGAATGGGATTGTCGTACGCGTCTCTTTCAGGTGGATGATGTAAGCCTATAAAATCAAAAGGCGATGAGAAGGAAAACGATAATGCTTTAAGTTTGTTGTTGTGCTGTTATTTGTAAGTTTTCGGTTTAAAAGAAAAAAAATCACAATATTTGCTAAAAATGTGTGGCAAAACAGTACTGAAAAAGGTGGCTGCCTCGCCCTCCTTCAGATTTGTATGGAGGGGCGCTTACCTTCCATTGACCCCCCCCCCTCCCTCATCTAGCCACTTCCCCGGTACTGTATTACGAGGGGGATGGGAAGTCTGTATTAAAATTAACACTCTCAGAATTGGCAAAGTGAACAACAAAAATGGTTGCAGCGTAACTCCTTACGTAGTGAGTGCTCATTGGGGTTTCTTTGTCGTAACATCACGCTAAAACTACTGAACCGAATTTGATGAAATTTTGTATGCTAACGAAGCACAACTCGGATAGTGTCTTTTTTTCAGGTCGAAAATTGGGTATATTTTTGGCCGGAATTTAAGGAAAATCAATCGGAAAAATTGTATGGTCCATTAACAAGTTGTTTATTTCTGAGGAAATACGGCTGAAGACAATACAGCGAGGTTATAGTTGTCATATTTCTCATTAAAGTCTTAGCCCAACTCTCACTCCTAAGATTTAAATTCGTTGCTGTCACAAAATTGCTTTGCATCATTACAAGAGTCGTAATATCTACTGCATAGCCTACAAATTTAAAAAATCAAATTACGATAATTGCCGTAATGGCGTAGAACAGTCTATTTCCATGAAAGAAATATTGGTATTACTGTCAAAGTCACAGTAAGTCATTCAAATCCAATATGGCGACGTGAAAATGGTGAATAGAAAAAAAATAGTAGTAGATTTTCTGGTTTAAAATCGGAAGAGGGAGTGAGAGTAGGTAAAATGTTAAACATGGGTTTGTTTGTATACAAACGACAATAGGAAAAGAGCGAAGTAAAGGGAAAACTTTGATACTTTGATTTTATTGAGCCTTAGTAAAGGAATTACAGCAGGAACATTACTGTATCATGAACGCTCAGAAATAGAGAATCGTACAAAAACCCCACACGAGCAAAGAGCCCATCAAGTTTTCGCCACAGAAAGTAGTAATCAGAGCCAAAATGGCTGCCACCAAGTTGTTACATTACTTGCCAAGCTAATTCCACGGACTATTAGATCAAAGGTTAAATAAAAAACGCTACCATTGCTACAATTCGTATCAATGGTCAGGTGTTTGGTTTAAATTCTGAAATAATAGTCGGTTGGATTAGCTTGGCAAGTTATGTAACAACTTGGTGCCAGCCATTTTGGCTCTGATATCACTACTTTCTATGGCGAAAACTTGATGGGTCTCTTTACCCTTATGGGGTTTTTGTATGATATCACCCCCTTTGGTTGTTTTATGGTTTTTCTTTTGGTTACGTATGGATAGATGGGTGCACGGGTAGCTGCGAGCACTGGGGCATCAGATTCGATAGGCGTTTTGGTCCCAGCTGGACATCTCTGGCTTCGTACAGACCCGGGTTCGATCCTGGCGATGGGAAGTGTATATGTACGGGTTTTTCTCCGGTTGTTTCCCGCCCGTTGCAGGAGGGTTTCCTCCGGGTACTCCGATTTCCTCCCTCATGCGGCAAAAAAACAACTGTAATAATGGTGATACTTCTTTCACTTAACATCTGCCGCCTGGGAATTTGGGTGGGTGGATGCCTCGAGCATCGTCTCAATATATTATACTATTATATTGTGAGCTCTTTTATGAAAATCTCATTGGCAATCGTTTCTTGAACAGCCTGAACGGAAAATCTTAACTTTTTTTAATAACAGCACTTCCAAGAAAGTGTCCGTTGTATTATATAGACAGTTGAGTTGAAAGAAATAACAATGTCATTTTAAGCTAACGTAGCCAATTATTGACCGTAAATATGCAGAAGAAATATTATTGTTGAATAATCAGAATATCGATTGTGGCATGTCGAAGAACCTGGGCCTTCCTCTTCGATTTCTCCAGGCTCCAGCTAAATTGTCCTCTCATCGTCGTGGGGCAGACCACCCACTTTGGGTTCGTGCTCGCTAAAAGCAGAAACAAACAAGAAAATAAGTATTGACATAATGTATTCGCGTCAGAAAGGTTAAGAGAGACAGATAACCCAGTTCGGTTCGTGCTCCCTAAAACAAACAAAAAACAACGTAGCAAAATAACGCAGCAATCAGGAAATCAATCAACTCTCGGTTATAAAAACTATTTGCGAACTGCTAAAATTTAGTAACAAAACGTAGAGGTTCCGATTTTCGTAACGTCTGGAAGGGTTCACAAAAACACTGCGTTATGCACCACACTACAACTAGAATGTAGATTGCTACTCTGCACCGGTTCAACAAAACGCCACAGTCACAGTTGTAAAATTAAACGTATATTGATTATACGTAATTCAAACAAAAGACATTGTAATAAAAAATCTTTAACGTTACTTCGACATATTGCACTGCTTATATATCTATATATATATATAATAGGCTTGGGTGACACTGAGCAAATTCATCATATGTGTGTGTTACTGAAGTTCAAGCGAGAAGGGGAAAGGGGTGACCAGGGAGGTGGCTCAATCTGACCATGCAGTGGGAGAATGGGGGGGAGGGGAGGCAGGAGTATTGGGGGGGGGGGGGATATAGAGGGGGGAGGGTGTCGGCGCCATTCCGACCGGTAATCAGGTATTCGGGAACCGGCTAGACCGTTACGCCGGGGGTACAGCTAGTTTATTCTAAAAAGTAAGACACAGCCGAGCCATTCAAGAAATTAATTGTAAATTGATTACGTGACGTAATTCAAACAAAATATATTGTAGTAAAACATCTTTAGCGTTATTTCGACAAATTGCACTGTGTACATGTATATTTAGTCTAAAAAGTAAGATGTTGCCAAATCATTCAAATAAAGTTTTTAAGTCGCATTGGATGTCTGATGAGCGGAAACTTGGTTCGTTTTTGATATCGCAGACGTTCAAGGGTTGAAACTTGGCGGTTTTTATTTGCTTACAATTTATTGTTTTTGGTTTGGATAAACTATTCACGCCGAAAACGTTAAAGAGAAAAGTTAGTTAAGGATTATAAAAAGATGCAAGAACACTTGTAAGGGGGTGAAAATTAAAGGAAGAAGGTGGGAATTCTTCTCACACATTGTGTTCATCCTTTTGTTTGACAATTTTTGTATTCCATAGTAGTTTTTTTACAATAATAATATACGAAGCGATGCTGCATTGTGGGTTTTTTAATGGGGGCGAGGGATAATCGTCTAACTGGAAAATCGCATAATTGGAAGAAAGTATACCGTATAACAGTATAATGGAAAATCGTCTAACACGAAATTCGTACAATGGAAAATCGTCTAATGCCTATGCCGCGCTCCCTGTGGCAGTACATATAACTTCAGAAACCGTAGGTATATTATTGTCCAGTTGGACGTTTATCCATTATACATCCATTATACGATATTCCGTTTAGATGATTTTCCAGATTTTTTATTTCGGCTGATATTGGATAATTATTCTGTTAGACGATTTTCCTGTTAGACTTTCGTCCGTCTCCCTCTTTAATTTGCTGCAGCAGGTGGACAATGCAGAATAAAAGCCTAAAACCGAAACTTCAAACCAATTTTTTAGCTGATAAAGAAATACGGATCTTCTTTTTATCCCTGAATTTCCAATTTCTATCGAAGGATTTTTTTTTACGAAAATCTACGACAAAACAATCTAAAATAAAAAATCGGAGGCTTGCGATTACGTTACCTTGAACTTCTCCTACTAACATGCATGCTTCTTTCTCTGGTTTTGTATTGTTGCGAGCCGTTGAGAGATTTCGGTGATTCCTCATAAGTAGAAAAACGGCTCTATTCACAATAAAATTATAATAAAATCATTAAAAAAACGCCTGATAAGCCCGAAGTTTTGTTTAAGCCAACAAGCAGTAAATACTTATTCAATTAACTGATATATATTTCGAACACAACATCACACAAGGTCACAACAAGATAAACGAACGATTTAAAACAACAGACAATATGAAGAAACTGGACAAAAGACATAGACAGATAGACAAAAGATAAAAGAGGCGGGGAGGTCAAAAGAAAAAGAGAAAGAGAGAGACCAAGGAATATGCAGATAATTTTTCTTAATTTCAGAACAATTATTGGCGGAGCGAAGCGAGCGAAGCGTAGCCTATAACGGACACCAAATTGCAAAATGTTGGTTGGTCCGTTGGTCCGTTGGTTGCACAATTTTAGTCTGGGTGGAGCCCAAACGAAAGATCGGATTGGAATGAAATTTGGTACAATGCTTGATACCCCAAACAGTATTGCTGACCCAAAATTTGACGTAAATCGAACAATTATTACGGGAGAAATAAAAAAATTTCGAATTTATTTCTAACACTCACCATTGTAAATTTGGAATCGTGAATAGTTAAGGAATTCCGACGACGCATACACCTTGCTGGTGGTACACAAGTGAACTTAAAAAAACACGGAAATTTAAATTTTCGTTTCTTCTTTCTAGCTGATAACCTTTTTCGGCGTAATTCGATGAAATAATAACAATTGGCCCTTGCATTCAACCACTACAGGAAGAAACGCAAACATAAAAAACAAAAGGATTCCGCTACGATACACCTTAGCATCATTTGAAAAAAACGAATGCTTGGAGGGATTACCTTCAGCATGGCAACGAAACTGGTATTTACACTAGCGATGGGAATCCCGAATATGAAACCTGAAATCGTCGTATAAAGGCAAAGCGAAGCACGAAACACGAAACAATAATAAGCCCGCCTCTCTCAGTTTATGGTTTCCTGGTTGCCATGGTCACGTAAAGACTCGAAACCAAAACCGTGTTGCATCGCATGAAGGAATACTTAACCTCGAACTACCGTTGTTAGCTGCTACTAACGAAACTAAATCGGAGATAAATATTAGGCCTAAACGCTAAAAATTAGGCCTAAAACTAGGTCTAAAAGCAAACACATTTTTAACCTAAATTGTGATGGTTATTGCATTGTGTGATAGAGGTGTGCCAGCTTAACATTTTCGTTGGTGGCGGTGTCAAATCTTATACCAAAGCATATGATTGTTTGGCTTGCAGTTAAACGCCTTATTATTAATATTTTAATATAAGGACTACATAAGGATTAGCATTAAGGTAGGGTTAGTCTTTAGAAGGAGTGTGTAGCTTTGTGGCTTGTAGGCTCCAGTAAGATTGAATAAATAAGGACTACATTTTGCACAGCAGTTTCTGTAAACAATGTAAGAATTATTGCCAGCGGGAGCTCAAACAGCGGTGGCCATACGTGCTGTTTTATTTTTACTCGGGGAGATGGCCTACGTCTTCAGTGTTGGGTGTGAAAAGAGGCTACAAATAACTAAACAAAAACTAAATGCTGGAGCAAACGAAAGCTTGTTAACGTAAATTTTACACGCAAAAAACAACTGTAATAATGGTGGTACTTCTTGCACTTAACATCTGCCGCCGGGGAATTTGGGTGGGCATCGTCTCTATATATTATATTATTATTATTACATTAAAACAAAAGGCTAAAATAAGAAAAAGACCAGCAAAGAACAGTAGTACGTCACACCAAACGGCAAACTCTTCAACAAGGCCCATTAGGTATTGCACCTAGATTTTTAAGAATTATTAACAAATGTGGTATCGTCATTAAAATAAAAACTAAATATAAGTTTGAAATGATGATCCGTTCGCTCCGCCTACAATAGGCCCAAAGCCTGTTTCCTAGTCTACATAATTAAAATCATATGATGTGCGTGCGTGCGTGTTTGTACCTCTACTCCTCTGGAACCAAAGCACCTACAAAGATGGGAGTAGGGCTAAACGAAAGATAATTAAGTTTCGCTTTTAATAGGCCTATTTTCATCGCTGTAACTTGATATTATCACCTTCAAATGTGCGAAAGAACCTGAAAAACTAACGTCAAAGTTTTTAAACCCTCATGTTGTTTGTTCATGGCGTCATAGTTTATTCATGGAGTCATAGTTTGTTCATGAAAACCTCCTCGAGCAAAGAGAGATGATCTGAAGAAGGAAGCACGGGCGACGTTATATCTGACGTTCTGCAGATGTTTCTCCGAGTAAGGGAAAGTGAAGTGATAAGACGCCCATGGAAAAATCTGTACTGCGCAGGACGTAAAGAACAATATTCTTAAAATAAGTCAAACAAGAAAACCCATATAAAGTGATGTGTGGTTCACAAATTACACAAACTACAAGTGATGCGCGGTTCTTGGTGGTTACATTGATACAGTCACATGTCTGAGGAAATGTTTGCGCTGATTGAGTGAGTGGAGCGAACGAAAATCAGCGTTTGTCATCAGAAACAGTGCTTTTCTGATAAATTGCTTGATCTTTTGCTGGAGTACTTGAACGTAAAAAAATAATATTGACCTTCTCTCGAGATAACCGATATCGCATACGACATTCTTATAATTTGCTTGATCGTTTTTTATGTGGAAGGTCTGTCTGTAACATAAGTGTTACAGCAAGAAATCACCTCGAGCGTATAGCGAGACGACGCGGAATGAGTGAGCGAAGCGAGCGACTCCGCTAGTTCTTTTAATGCATAATAGTGAGCCCTAGGAAACAAAAGCATAGAGGCATTCTCTAATGTGTAAACAGAGAGCTTTTTTTCCCTAAAATAGTGTAAAGCGCCATCAGCAATAATAAGGCGATGGAATCCGATTCCAGGCTGGGACCTATCTGACTCTAAATGATCGTTTGCTGAGTTCATTGCCATGGAATTCGTAGTGAAGTTGTACGCTGTCTAGTAGAATGAGAGTGGATAGCAGATTTCGGAACATCCTTACGTGGACAGTGTACCATGTATTTCATGCATAATGCATATTGACTAGTTCGGAAAAAAAATCAGATGGTGTAGTGGCATAATCTGCAAGGGGCTAACCAATGGAAATAATGTTCTCTAGATGGGCGGTGAAAAATTAAACGAACCACTTTCTTTTGAAGTCTTACCAGTCGATCCTGATTAGGCTTACTTATAGTTGTGTTCCAAGTGAGTGAGCAGTAATTTAAGTATGGATAGACTAAACTATAATATAGTAATTTTAAAGAAGCGGAAGATAGGACAGAGCATAATTCATGGATTATACCAGCACTCCAAAAAATTTTGTGAGCAACGGCATCAACATGATCATTCCACAGTTTAGATGGCTGTCAGTATGCACACCTAGGAATTTACTCCGGGCAACTTCAGACAGCTCACTTCCGTTGACAACAATCGGATTGTAATAGAAGCAAGATTTAAAAATTATCAAGTCAGTATTTTTTCCACATACAGACAGACAGCCTGTTAGAAGTAAGCCAAACAAAAATTGTTTGAAACACAGTCTTAACGGGTCGTATACGTCAACTAATTGTTTATTGGCTACATCCAATGTTGTGTCATCTGCGAACAATATAGTCTTTAATAAATTAAAAACCAGAGGAACGGGTCGTTAACATTACAAGGAAAAGGAGTGGCCCTAGTACTGATTCCTAAGGACCTCCGTACTTGACTGCTACAAGTTGTGATCTTGTGGAAGCAATTTCAACATATACCGAGTGCAATCACCAAGGTAACTACATAACTATTTATTTGTTTGTCCACGGCAGCCATAATGATTTAATTTTTGTAATAAAATGTCGTGGTTTGCAGTGTCATAAGCTTTCTCAGGTTGATAAAATTACCTATCACAAACGTATGGTCGTATCACACAAAGCATTTTGCAATAGTTGTAGGCATGCAAACACAACTGTTTTAACAGTAGTCGGATTAGGAAGAGAGCTATCAAGAAAAATTATGTGAGAGCTGATCAGGTAATCCGACATTTTGTTAGTAAGAATCACACAAAATAATATTATCAATAAGAGAAACAGAAGTACTTGTTACACGAGTAGGCAGGCATTTTAATTTAGGTGTGAGGCCTGCACTTTGAATGGTGTCCGAGAGCCCAGAAACTTGCGTGTCTGATGAATGATCAAGAAGGCTGATGTTAAAGTCATCAAGAATATAAAGTAACTTATTTTCTTGGCGGCCTGGCCAATGACCTGAAGCAATGAATTTTTAAATCTATATAATAATCTTGGAGGCCGGCTAAAAGGAAGGTTAAAGGAAAACCACTTCTCCCCTCCTCGCGCCCGCATTGAAAATGCACTCTCCCATTCTACCGGAATGGAAACAAGAGGCAGGCACGAGTGGTCGATCAACTCAAAAAAGGTTCCATCTGACAAGTTGTCGGGCCGAACAATCACTTCTACCCTCCTCGTGCCCGCATTCTAAATGCGCTCTCCCATTCTACCTGCATGCAAACAGGAGGCAGGCATGAGTGGTCGATCAATCTGACAAGTCGTCGGGAAGAGTGCCGGAAAAATGTCCCGGGAAATGTGTCCGTAAACTTAATTCATGACCGGCCCCGTGCATAGCACGGGCTTCCTCTAGTTGTTCATAATTTCCGTGCTGCCTGTATACTACACCAGTCAAATATATGGATGGTGGCAGCGTTCGATTTTAACAAATAAAGACGGTGCAACATATTTGCTCACATTCAGATGAATGTCTTTCCTCAACCAATAATTTACGAATTCACTAAAGTACAGCATAACATCACCATGATCATTCCGATTTTTAAGATCATTATTACCAATATTCTTAAAACCTTTCAAGGAGAATAAATTTCATGCCCATTATCAAGTAAAAAAAAACACACACCGAGTAGCCATCAAGTACAGGTGAAAGACGAAATCATGACGTTTCCATTCTTAGATCGGAACCGTTGTCAAGAGATTGGTTTAAAACATGTTAAACAACAGAAAGATTAATAAAACAACATCAGAGCGGATGGATCATGGTTCTAAACCGTACAGGTCTTAAGGATGTAAGGTTCCATACTAAAATAAAAAATTATAAAAAAAACTTTTAATTTCATTTTTTAAATTTTAATTTTAGTCCGGGACCTTGCATCCTGTACGGTTTAGAACCATGACCCATCCGCTCTGCTGTTGTTCTATTAATCTTTCTGTTGTTTAACATGTTTTAAACCAATCTCTTGACATCGGTTCCGATATAAGAACCGAAAAGTCATGATTTCGTCTTTCACCTGTTTTAATTTAATTTTTTTAATTTAAATTTTAGTATGGGACCTTATAGCCTTAAGACCTGTAAGGTTTAGAACCATGATCCATCCGCTCTGCTGTTGTTTTATTAATGCTTCTGTTGTTTGACAAGTTTTAAATCAATAAACTTGACAACGGTTCCGATCTAGGAACCGAAATGTCGTGATTTCATCTTTCACCTGCAATTGATGGCTTATTTTTAACTACTAAAGTGTTTTTTTTTCGTCTTCTGCTTTTTTCATTATCAAGTTACCCTCAGAGATCTCAATATCGTTAGGAAAATTATCCAAACTCGAAATCAACATCTCAAGTACAGAAAGATTTCCGTTCAGGCTTTGAGCGTTAATTCCCGTTAATGAGAATGGTTTGCCCGGTGATTAGGTCTTGATGGTGCGGGGCTGATCACCTGCTGAGCAATATGGCTTTTTTGTAGGAAACAATTTAGAAGATTGCTCTCTACATCAAAAGAAACAAGAGAAGCAAGGTTCACTTCTTTCTGACAGAGACATTAAACACACACACACACAAAAAGAAAAGATAGGTACAAAGAACAAATATTTTAGACTTAACTATGAACCCTGAACACGCAGCAGGGACTGAAAGACCACCAGGAGGGTGGGGGGGGGGACCTGTCACGAAATGGGTAAATAGGAAAAGTGTATACACACAAAAAAACAACACTAAAAAGTAATCACTGCAGAACACAAGCATTGATTGTGGGAAAAGGCAAAACCCACAATGAGTTTACTTGGGTTCGCCCCAGAACGAATACAGATAATCGATTGTATGTTTTCGATAGCAGAGCACCTTGTTGATATCCTAGATGGTTACAAAACAATGGCGGCTTTCGATTAAAGCCACCCCCTCCAGGAAGATGTAGCTGCTCGTAAAATACCTGCAGGACTCAAGATACGCTGCGCCCACAATAAATGCATGAAAAATGTTTTTTCTTTCCTTCAAAACTGGAAGCTGCAATGCAAAACATAGTAATAAGATGAATAAATGCAAGCACTGACAGCAAATCCTTAATGGGCTATTCCCTGCCAGTAAATAAACCAGATGGTAAGTCAATGATTCGTGACTCGGTTTGCACAAAGTACGTATAGCAAGAATGCGAATTGTAAGGAACGTAGTATGTAACATCATGAGCGAATAAACGCCAAATATGTCCGCAGGATGTGGGAGTATTCATGCTGTAACACTCGCTTTGTATTACATCGTTTGCACAAGGCCGTCTGGGATAGAAGCAGCAGGTTTCAGCTACTGGCCTCAATCCAGTTGATTTAACATCGCCAAAATCTTATTTTGCCAAAGTCAGGAGGCAAGACACGCAATTTCTACTCCAGTCGGCCTTGGCTCGAGGAACAAAATACCTGGTTTGAAATTCATTTAAACGCTAGATCTTGTAAACTGATACATGCTTTGACTACTCGCAGCACATACCATAAATATACACAACCATATATTTATTAGGTAAAACTCTAACTAGCAACATTTTTGACGTACGTTTTCCACGAAAGTAAAAACGGATATTTCTGTAAGATGCTAAGGAAGTAGACGATTAATTTCAAGGCGAGACTCAATCCTAATTTACTTTTTACTGTATAGCTAGGGGACTATCCACATAGCGTTACATATTAAGCATCAGCTAGATTTTATCCTTCTGACTGACCCTTGCAGGCTCCAGGGATCTAGGCTTTCGGTTCGATATACAAAACCAACCAGCTCGTGCCTCTTGATCCAGCAGCTTTTACAACTGCGAAAACAATGGGCTCTTGCCTGAGACAACTGGCGAACAGGTGCAATCCGGTTTCAACCGGGTCTGCGGTGGACCCGTACTGCTACCTGGTGGCCTACACCTGTCAAATTCTTAAGTTGGCAGTAATTAGAAGGCTGGCAGGCCGCCATGATTCAGGCAAGGTGCACTACGAAGTGTAAGCTTCGTGAGTTGCGCATTGCCGTACATGTATGCCGTTACAGTTCGACAACTGGCTGCATGGCGCAGGACTCTCGACGACCGGCGTAATTGTGTTGGAGTCTCCTTCTTCATGCCTCTCCTGGTAACATTACTGACCATAGATTTTGTATAACGTTCATAAACTATTACAAGAACACAATATACGACATTCTGAGTGAATTTGCATCATATTACATCATTAAGATCCTTAGGAGGTTAATCTAGACACACGCTAGTGTGTCGCGCCAAGTCAGGCAACAATCATCACAACAAACATCACATAAGATAAGATATCGAAATAATACAATTTCAAAAATATGGCCGGGAAATTTCCTGTAGAAATACGTAACACAATAATTAATTCGAGACTGCACACATGATCAGCATCAACGAATACGACTAACAATGCCATTATAAAAAAAAAATAACATTTAAACGACATAAATATCAGTCTAGCAAGGGAGCATTTAGCATGGTGTGGATGGTACGGATATTGCGTCCGCCTCCCCCCTCCTCCCCATCTGCCTCTCTCTTTCTCTCTATATATAAATACTGGGTGTTTCATTTTGACGGTCCCAACGGAAGAATATCTCCTAACGTAAGTGACATATGTCATATAAGATTATATGATGTCACGTTCAGGATAATCCGCTGGTATAACCTGAGATGATATTGAGTGTCTATTCTTCAAGGTTATCAAACTACTATCTCCGTATGTATTAACAATAGACACACAGTTCGAATTGCAAACAGCTGAGGTCGAGAAATAAAAGGCAGTAAAGAAAACAGAATGGAAATCGATCAAGATGTTAAGGAGATTAAGGTAAAATGAAGCAGGCGTTTGTTCCTTTAGAATGGAATGCACAGGTGTGCGTAGTGAAGTTCCCGGAGGTTGGAACACCTGCTTAATTCCACCTTTTTTCCTTAACATCTTGATAGTTTTCCATTGTTTTCTTTACTGCCTTTCATTTCTCGATCTCAACATGTTTGCAATTCGGACCGGTGTGTCTACTGTTGATACATACGGAGATAGTAGTTTGATGACCTTGAAGAAAAGACTCAGAGTCGTATCAAGGTTACACCAGTGGATTGTCCCCTAACATCCTTAACATGACATCAATAACTATATATGACGTACGTCACATACGTTAGGAGATGTTCCTCCGTCCCGTTGGGACCGTTGAGATGAAACACCCTGTAGAATTCGTCCCTAGTGCTGTCTAGTGCAACCTCTGGCGATTTTCGTGAAAATGGTTCCATCTCTGGGCAACACACTTTTAAAACCATATCCAGCAGATTGGAGCAAATCCTGATTTTGCCGTCTGAGATCTGCTTTATTTATGAATTTGGTGCCTTTTACGTGTTTCCTGTTTTTCAAAACGTCAACATTTTGTTTCGTGCGGTATCAGTTTTAAGATTATAGCTCTAAGCTTATCATTTGAGTCATCACGATCCACACGATGACAATATCGATGTCGGTGGGATGAATTGTACACGCCCAGCTTCTCTTGGATGAAACTGACAACCACTTCTGAAATACGGATGGAATTTTAATGGGGAGATTGTTCCAGTTCATTGACACTGGCAGACAGGTCGGCTGCAGCACTTTTCTTCAAGCCGCCATTCTAACGTATTCATTTGCTTTTCAGCTTCATGAATTTGTTTAATTTTAAAGTTTAAAGCCTGTTTTGATTCTTTCGTTGACAGTCTTGACAGCGGCTTGCATTATTAGTTGAATAAATTCTTCATTTATATATCATGACTCAAAGAGCATTGTCGATTCAGCTGAATCCATAGTAACTAACGATCTCCGTTGAAGAAAAATGGCTTAACGTGCGTTTCTTTGGTGCAGCAGCTGCAGAAGTTTGCTAAATCTTAAGAGTATTTAGAAAACAAAAACGAGGTCGTTTGATGCTTAAGGTAAGGTTTAACTGAACCGAAGTCGAAACAGCAAAGGGACACAAATAAACCTTCCTGTAAGGTTCCACATACTGCAGTGTTCCTGTGCTGTTTAGTCCACGTGAAACCTCACTGCTGTATTCAAATGTTTTTATCGTTTTTACTTTTACACACGATAAAAATCAGCTAATGATTGGTGCAATGTACTTGGCCAAACGACATCGCTGAAAATTGTTTAAAACTAATCGTCTAAGTGTGTTTAGTACAGCTCTGCAGTAATTCAAAGGTTCATGCGAGTCCTTCGTACGAGTAATAGTGATATTCCATGCCTGAAAAAAGTGCTTGAAAATTTTGAAAAATTTATCATTACTCTTCGTTTGTTTGGGCATGAAAAGTTTTGAAATGCTGGGCTCTGGTACGTGTGTAATGGTTGGATACAGCAGTAAGGTTTCACGTGGACTAAACAGCACAGGAACACTGTAGTATGTGGAACCTTGCAGGAAAGTTTATTTGTGTCCCTTTGCTGTTTTGACTTCGGTTCAGTTAAACCTTACCTTAAGCAACAAACGACCTCGTTTTTGTTTTCTAATTCGTGCTTCTTTGGCGTACCATGCTGTTTATAATCTTGTTTTAATGTTTTGTACCTTTATCAATTACGGTTTGCACAAACCAATAAAGAAACAAATCCTTTAATTTTCAGTCTACATCTTGTTAGCTAATAGGCATTGTTGCATAATAACAATGTTCAAAACAATGTAAAACAATCAATCTGGTCGTTTAGAGCTCCCTAGTCCCTGAACCACTTCACCAATAAGAAAAGTCCGTATGAAAAGGGCACACCTACAGAGCAATACCTGCAAAATGAGCTAAGAACCAGATTTCTAGGACAAATAGTTTGATCTGTACAGAGCGTAGTAGAAAAGTGTCGTGCCAACACTAAGAAGTCCAACAAGCCAAAAATGAATATCGCGATTCCAGCTAAAGTCAAGATCTACGACGTGTCAAATGGAAAATTAATAAAAGTTGGAACACATGTTCACCAAGTCAAACAAAGCTAATGGGCTAAATTTGAGTGGAAAATATTGAAAGACTGCAGAGAAACTAAGCATCGAAATTTCAGCTTCAACATGTGAGGTTGGGGTCAAACCTTACATAGCCTTTACTGATACTAGCCACATCGCTCGCTCCGTTGGCGTCGTCTCGCTTCGCTCGACGGGATTCCTTATTGCAGCACCTCTTTAAATAAGGTTTAGATGTCTACGTAGTTTGTCATATATTCATCTGTGTCACAACATTCTTGTAACGCTTGTATTTTGCATGTGTCTGTTGGATCGACAACAATTTTTGAGCAAAGCTGCGTGTGTTTGGTGATTGTTACTGAGTACAATCAGTCATTAACTGACTTGTTCCTTGTTGGTCTGTTGCCGTCTAACCATTGTTGATGGACGTTCCCCGAAATTTTTGAGGCTTCCACGAAAAAAAATTTGTTCAACAATCGTTGTACGTTTGTACGACATTCCTCTTGAAGTAATCTCCAACTAAGGTGAGAGATGAAAGATTGAGAGAAGCACACATTGAAAAGGTTTAGTTTACGTGGAAATCGCTCACTTTGCTCGTTTAATCCATGCATCTCCGTGCTTCAGAAACACGAATGTTTGACACCCTTTTAAAACCAGCTCTATGGGTCATTTTAAGATGTATATGTGATATGTTGCAAAATACGTCGTCCTTTTAGATTATTTTTTGCGTGCCACCTTCTCCAGATCATTTCGCCTCGTTCGAGGATGTTTGCGTGAATAAACTATGACGTCATGAACAAACATCATGAGGGTTTAAAAAAACTTTGACGGCATTTTTTCAGGTTCTTTCGCGTACTTGAGGGTCATAATATCAAGTTACAGTGGTGAAAATAGGCCTATCCGAAGCTCAATTTAATTATCTTTCGTTTGCTCCTACTCTTATGTTTGTAGGTGCTTTGGTTCCAGAGGAGTAGAGGTACACACACACACGCACGCACATCATACGTCTGTAATGATGTAGATACTTCGTTACGGGAGGAGCATACTGTTACCGAAAGCAACAATCAGTCGCGTTATGTAGTGACGTCATCGTCAACAAGGGGAACAAGCCGGATGTTTGGAGGGCAAACGAAACGGAACGCGTGTTGTTACTACGTAGCTTGTTGTGACAAACAACAACTTTTTTCTACACACACAAAACATTCATGAAACCGTAGCTTCGGGGCGTTCTAACATCAGATAAGACACACTACAACCTACGACGATATATATGGTAAACTGCACCCACGCCAGTGACCATCTTATTGCGGTTTCATAAATGTTTTGCGTAAGTAGAAAATAGTTGGTTTGTCCCAATAAGCCACCGTACGTTGCAATCACGCAGCTCAAAAATGGCCGGCAAACGTCAATAAGGAGCAACGAACTTCGTGCAGGTGCACTGTGTCAGCTGACATTTGCCATATGCAGTTTGTACAAATACCACGAATTGTGTAGGCAGTCTGCGACAGCACAATGTTTATTTACCGGCATCTTTAAACTCCAATGTGGGTCGGCTTAACCTACGATTTTCAGCGCCATGTTGTCTGTGCTTCTTCAGACCTTGTCAAGCGGCGCGCTAGTAATACTTCTGTGAAGTTACGTCGTGACCATTACGACTGTAAGATTTAATTCCCCCCTGGCTAAATGCCTACGTCACGCAAACGTCACTAGCGCTATACGACCGAAAGAAACAAACCACTGGCGGATTAGTACACAGACAGTTATTAAACGGACCGCCAAAAAATGGCCGCTGCCGTCTCCGTGCGATTACCGTAAATCGTTCAACTCGCATGAAAAAACGTTACCTTGAAAGTGTTATTAGCAATCGAAATGAATCAATAAAATGTTATGGTTGTGTTTAGAGCAGTGACACGACGTAGTATTATTGTATATAACTCTATGCTGGAGCGTTAATGGGCTAGCTGCATGGGGCACTGCAGAGAGAAACAGAAGGGCGTCATACTGAAGCCGATGCTGTGAAGAGTGATTTCTTAGACCTAAAACGCGCGAGAGAACGCGCGTTTTGTTGTTGGAGAAAACAACGTTATTTTAAACCTAAGAAATCCGCTCTTCCGTTGTTTTTCTCTCCATTTTTATGTAGTGCACCTTGTAGTTATGCCCTCCAAAACCCATACTGGTACCAATCTGGTGCCAATATGGCGGCAAATGTCACTGCTCTATTGATTACTTTACTTACCTGTAGCGTTGTGGTTTCAGTTAAATCTTCCATAACTATAAAAACACAGCCGCGTTTGCTGTAGATGATTAAATTTCGTATCGATGGGAAGCAGCCATCTTGTTTCCGCAGCAGAGCCAGCACCTTTTTTGTTGCTACATGGCTGCATTAAGCACTGCACGAAACGAAAAAAAGGGACGCATCCGCTACGTACAGCACTGCAAATTGTAGCTAAATTGTACGGAAAAGACCCAGCATTTTAGCGAACTGCTTTAGTACTGAGAGGAAAAGAAACGCACCGTTATAGCGATGAGCTAGCGGGAGACAAACATGAATGGGAAAGTAACCTGGCGTGAGCTTTAGGTCTAAAAGAACAAGGAGGGTGACAGTATGCTATAGCTTGAGCATTTAATAGGTTAGAATTATACTTGACGACTCGAGTACTCCACGTATAGGTCAACTGCACGTATATAATATAATATAAAATATGAGTCCTAGGCTTAATAAAACATGAAGCAAGAGGTAGGAGTTTGAGGCATCCCCGTAGCTAGTCACACGCGTTCGACCGCGGTACAGAAAGGGGTAAAAAATCTATAATCGTATTATATTAATATCCGTAGTGACGACGGACAAAGTTGTGTGAGGGTGCGTTTATGCAACAACTCGCCTTTGCATTCTCGCAGCTAGAAGCTAGATATTGTCTGAAATCCAACATGGCGGCGGTTTTGGTTCTGCCAGCTCGTAACGAAACGAGTCAATAATTGAGTTCAGAAGCGATTGGGAAATTGTTTCGCCAGGGGGAATTCTTTATATTACTGTTACGAATTATAAGCTGCAAGGATTTGCTCAAATGATAGTCGGATTTAGCTTATCCAGGAAGCGTTGTTACCATGGCAACGACACCTTTGCCATCAAGATTATAGTTTCCGCAGCCTATCTTGAGTTCGCCCCAGAACGACACAGATAATCTATTGTATATAGTTGGTAGCAGAGTGCTTTGTTGATATCCGAGATGGTTACAAAAACAATGGCGGCCGTTGATTAATGCCACCCCCTCCAGGAAAACGTAGCCGCTCATAAAATACCTGCAGGACTCAAGATAAACCACGTACACAATAAATTCTAGCAGCGAGAATGCAAAGGTGAGTCGTTGCGTTAATGCACCCATATAGTGGTTTGCAGTGGCACATGGTTTGGCGAGTTAGGCGCGAAAATTACCTGGCTCATCTTGGCTTTTCCCTTAAAACAGCCAGTTCCCGCTAATAGCTTGAGTCAAAGGAGTTGCCTTAATGATAAATAATCGACGGAATTACGTTTGTTTATTTAGGAAATTACTTTCATTGACATAAAAACAAGAGTAGCAAACCAAATTGCTAGCGACAAGCAGAATTCTTTTACTGACATCATCGAGGCAGATCAAGAAAGGAAAATTATGTGGCAACAAATAAATAAACTTACTGGAAAGCAAAATACTAGCATAGATGATGGAATCAAAATAAAAATTTAAAGCTCAGGATTTAACATGTGAAGAACGGATTTAATACTTACTTCGTTCGGCAAACTGATAAACTGAAAAAATATTGAATGCAAAAATATCAAGATACTAGTCATATCGTTCGTTTCGTTCACTCCATTGGCGTCGATCCATGTTTCATGCTATTTCTTTGATTCCAAGAGCATCACAAAATAGATGTATTCATTTTTTCGACTCAGACTAATTGCAATTATTGCTGACAGCTCGTCCATCATCACGTCTGCTCATGACGTCACAGTTTCATCAGGAAAAGTTTGTTCAGGCATAATAAACTTTGCATGAACAAACGTCATGAGGGTCAAAAACAACTTTGACATTATTTTTCTGTTTTCTGTGTTTTCCGCGGTTTTTGAGGGTCATAAAATCAAGTTGCAGCGACAAAAATAGGCCTAACGGTTGCGCAATTTAATTATCCTTTATTTGGTCCTCCTCCCATCTTTGTAGGTGCCCTGGTTCAAGAGGAGTAGAGGTACACCCACATCGTACGTTTTTGTACATCTTACGCGGCTGTGTACAATTTAAAACCGTGGTGAGAGAAAAACGTTAACATAGGGCTGTGTACAATTTAACCGTCATTTTCTCGCAAAACTATAGGTTTTTGGAAATATTCTCCAGATATAATTTTTGTCGGAAATTTTATGCTCTGCAACTTTAGTCCTATGCATTATTGCGGTAAAGTTAACGGGAGACGTGATAATGGACGAAAAAACCCTAAACCGGAAGTGAATTTTGGCCATTTTTCCAAGATGGTGACGAAAGCTCAACTCGGAATATTGCGGAGTTTTAGTATGTTGGTTAGTATGACGTATAAGAGTTATGTTCCTATTTTCTGCTTAATGGGAATTTGTTCTTGCAAAAAACTAATTTGACTGGCCTATAGGTATCGGACAAAATTTAATAGTTTTCGGCAACGATTTTCGTGTTGCTCACTTACATGACAATAAAAGTGTTGAGGAATGATATTATAAAACAACAGCAAGGTTAATGTACACTCATACTTGCAATAAACACAAAAATCAGAAAAATTAGGAGTGACTTGCCCAGTGACACTAAACTCGTGCCGCCATCTTGAAAAGTGATGTCCTCAACACGTCTCAACCTGTTAACCTTAAGTTGATCAAACAGTTTTTTTCCATTTTTGCATAGTCGGGACATTTTTTATAGTATTCATTACGCGTTGTTGATTTACAGTAATAGTGTAAGTTTCTAGCATTAAACGAATTTTATCAATGCGCTGTAAAGGGGGTTTCAATGACCAAGATAGTATGCTGTAGCGCTTTTACATGCTTTACAACCACATACCTTGCATCATCCTTAGCTGAAGACTCCCCATGATCAAGTTTCCTTCCGCCCAAGGGCCTCCTGTACTGGCCCACGTAAACATATCCTTGCATGCCCTGCATATGATAATGTAAACCACACCTCTTGAAATGTCGATCAGTGGGGTGGCCAATGATATGAGTCTTGTAAATTTTGCATACATTTACATTAGCGTCGGAATTGAGGAAGTTACGCATGCTGCTGGGATCTTTTTTCAGAAAACGTCGGGAGTTGGGTCGAAATGGTATTCGTCGGTCTAGAGAGGCCTACCCAGAGCCTATACTCGCGCAAAAATTTCCTAAATTTCTTGCAAAATACTGGGCAGTTCCCGGTGAACACTCCGGTCCAGCATAGGGAGGTATAGTAACCATCAGGGGATTCTTGCATGTAAATTGGGTGCATAGTTGAAATGCGTTATGATCATCCAGGTTGATAAATGTCACATTCTTGTCTTCAAACCACGCGAAGACATCATCCACATACCTCGTCCAAAAAAAAAGGCGTGGGACGTGGGTATGACTAATTTGTGAGTCCAATAATCTTGAGGTACAAATAATACAACTAGACCAAATCCTTTTTTGCATTGTTGTAAACAATCGCATGCTAAGGTTGGAATGTCGTGTTTTTCTTAATGTACTTGGTCTACGTGCATTCTCAATTGATTTGAGACTTCTAAAACACAGATCTACACCAAAACAAAACTTGTTAAGAATTCCCGCCAAGCTTTTCGGGCGTGTGAAGTCGTGATATCAAACGCCAAGCTCTTTCGCCAAGCTAATTCCACCGAGTAATAGTTAGAAGGTTAAATGAAATATGTGAAAATTGCTTACTGCATAATTTTCAATTATTTCATTTAACGTTTGAAGTATTAGTCGGTGGGATTAGCTTGGCGAAAGAGCTTGGCGTTTGATATCACGACTTCACACGGCCGAAAAGCTTGGCGGCAATCCTTAACAAGTTTTGTTTTGGGGTAGATATCAGATATTTTTGGTCCAAATTGATGAAATCCATTTTTTTCTTAGCACTTATGAGATTGAAACACCAATCTAGTTTCCTTGGTCCTTTTCTTTTTTGGTTACTTTCGTTAGATTTTGAGGACAGCAGTCATCTCTTTTTTCAAATACTTAAGATTTCTTATTAGTACTGAAGTATCTCCTAGCAAACGCACGGATTTATTTAATGTTCAGTTTGGCATTGTTGCATAATAACAATATTTAAAACTAAATAAAAGATGAGAAACCCAAAGGCTCACAAGAAATAACTAAATAAAGATGCAAACCTATTTACGTTGCCTTTTGGACTTATATGTCAGACTGCCTGAATGGGGAATCGAACCCAGAACCTTTGAAACCAAAGGCTGAGGTTCTACCGCTGAGCCATACTGACACGGCCATGTCAGTGTAACAGCTGTTTCAGTGTGGCTCAGCGGTAGGACCTCGGCCTTTGGTTTCAAAGGACCTGGGTTCGATTTCCCGCTCTGGCTGTCTGACATATAAGTCCAAAAGGCAATGTAAACAGGTTTGCATCTATATTTAGTTAATGTTTAAAACAATGTAAAACAATCAATTTGAAAGTTTGGAGCTCCTTAACCCCTGAACCACTTGACCAATTAGAAGAGGCCATATGAAAAGGGCACGTCTCCAGAGCAATGCCTGTAAAATGAGCGAAGAACCAGCTTTATTCACCGCATCGAAGAATTTATTTTCGTGATACAAAAAAAAAGTAGTTAGTAGTAGTTAATAGTTAGGCAAATATTAACGTTATTCACGTCGTTTTTTCAATAAGAAAATGGTAAGCTGTGTCCTTATAATAGTGACTTTTTTGTTGTGAGGCGACCAAAGTCTCCCGATCAAACAAGTTCCAACCTTTTCTGTCGCATTGTTATTTATCCTCAGATGGCTCAAAACAGCCAAACTATACCTTTGCTGTAAAGACACAACGTGTGTAGTGGTCGCCATGCTCATATATATATTTTATCTAGATGTTATCGTTTTATCTTGGCAGATGACACACTAGCGTGTGTCTGGATTAGGCAAATATCAACGTTATTCACGTCGTTTTTTCAACCAAAAAAAGGGTAAGCTATGTCATTAATAATGACATTTATGTTGTCAGGCGACCAAAGCCTCCCGATCAAGCAAGTTTCAGCCTTTTCTGTCGCATAGTTATTTATCCTCACATGCCTGAAAACTGCCAAACTGCCTTAGCTGTAAAGACACAACGTGTCTACTGATCGCCATGCTCATATACATATATTTTATCTGGATGATATCGTTTATCTTGGCGGGCGACAAACTAGCGTGTGTCTTGATAGACCAAGTCCAGGTCTGTATAGCTGGTGGTAGGAATCAAGCCGTGTAATTTCGTTCGATTTTAAAACGGACTTGGTCTAGTTGCATTTTCACTGCCTCAATCTATCTAACACAACATCACAAAGGAGCACTGAAATTGATGCTCCAACGGAAACTCCTTGCACTTGCGCACAGAAAACCCCATCGTGCATGAAGGAGATTGTGTCGAAGATTGTTTTTTACCAAAGTGACGATTTGGTCCGGCACGAATCCCTCAACATTCTCATTTTCAGGTTTCTGTAATCTCTTGGGAAGGCATTGTAGAATCAAGTGCTGGTCTGTTTACGGGAAAAGTGCTCTGACGTCGGAAGAAGCGAAGGCTTCCTTTTCCCCTCTCCCAATTGGAAATGGAGAGTCCTTCTAGCTGATTTTTCAGTTCACAAGCATTTTTGACGGTATAATTGCATTGGATTGAAGATTTGAGGGTCGAAGTGATTAAAGTTAGAAAACCACGGTGAATTCACTGCGTGCTTGGCAACACTGATGAGATTAGTCGGGCCAGGACTCGGTGTTTGCGTATTTTGACGGTGACGTAAAGTGAATCTTGACGATTCAGCCCATTATTAACAAAATTATCGATCAATTCTTTTGAAAACCAATGCAAGCTTTTTTGGTTAAATAGCAAATCATATCCGACCATCAATTTGGTTTGCAAAAATAGAACGGTAGGTATAAGCGTTAAAACTGCTACATGATAACGTAAACCAACCTCAGCGCTAAGTGAGGGTAATACGTGGGGGCTCTAATAACAGATCTACAGAAAGCCTTCGACACTATAAACTGTAACATTACACTAAAAAAAATGCAGAAAAAATAGAATGAAGGAGAAAAATTCTATAAATTCTAAAAAGTTGCCGAACTGATCGAACTAGCTATGACAAAATTGGTAAGTTCCTAAAGTGACGAACTCTTCTGCAACGATGACGTCCCTCAGAGCTTTATTCTGTTACCCACACTTTTTTAATTTCATCGAATTGTTTTTGGAGATATTTTGACGTAACAGCTAGAATACGAACGATGGACAGAAAAAGGAAAAATATCTGGATTTTTGCTAATGATATTTTTCTTTTTTCTGTCCATTTAGTACGTATTTTGTTATGTCAAAATTATCTCCAAAAACAATTCGATGAAATTTGCGAAAGACGAGAATTAACGATATCTTTACATGTGAAGAAAACCTCTACATGGAAATAGGATCATCACACACTAAATTGAATGAACAAACAAAAATTGTAATACATATTGGTATAGTTGCAGAAAAATAATTGTGAAAAATAAGAAAAAT
This sequence comes from Lithobius niger, assembly GCA_023313725.1. Classification (NCBI taxonomy): domain Eukaryota; kingdom Metazoa; phylum Arthropoda; class Chilopoda; order Lithobiomorpha; family Lithobiidae; genus Lithobius; species Lithobius niger. Next base: position 102,805 of record JAHWFP010193271.1, read on the forward strand.
AATAAATGAACATGAACATGGAAGAATATAATAGAACATGATCAAAGAAAGGGGGGAAGGGGAGTGTTAGCGTTGGGTGGGTGATTTGTGTCATAGGGTTGCGCTGATTAAGCGAGCCAAGCGAACGAAAATCAACGTTTATTAGCAAAAACTTAGGAAACTTAATTCAGTCGAACACGGACATACACATGAGCGACCATACGTAACCAGTGTTGCAAACGGTGCATTCAACCAGTATCAATAAACAAAAACTGAACGTGAAGCGATAAGAGGAAGCGTATAAAAGTCAAAAGCCATGCAGTGAACAAGGGCAAGTTTTGACAGTAAAGGTCGAGGTATCACATTTCGTCAGCAAGAGGATGGTAAGCATTAAACCCACACTGCCCTGTCATCACCTTCTGTCTTTCAGAGTAGGAAAACAATAAGTAGGTTTTGACTAAAAATTATACGAGAGGAAAAACACCTACGTATTGATCCATTGGGAGTGAGGTATGGGCTCTCCTGCTTTGCTAGTTTGAAAAGTTTTATTTCGGTTTGGTAACATGACAGCGTATTCGTAGCAGAGAGCATATATTGGTGGTTGTCAGTTAGCTTAATCTGCGAAATTCATACAAAGATACGCATCTAAAGCGTCAAATGACAAACTTCACAAGAAAATTATATTCTTAAAATGGTAGACAGGATGTCAAAGATATTTCAGATATTTCAGAAAGCCTGCTACAAGCTTATAATCACACGTTCTACCTAAAATATCAGTAGATTTATAAAGTCCAATAAGCTGAACATCGGGTCGTAAGGGTCTAATGCTTAGCTGCCCCGTACTGATGATATTTGACGCCAGACAACTGCTTTTAAAGCTTGTCCACATTCCTTCTAAGCTTTCCTTTTAGACCCTAAGTTTTAATATTTAACGACCCGTTTCTGTTCATTAATCCGTGACCTTTTGAAGCTAAATATAAAACAACACAACTGACTGCATTGTCAGTGAGGCGAGGAACGCACAATTCACCCAACCACATAGAAGTATGCTTATAGAATAAGTCGTTTTTTTAAAAATTTACATTGAAAACAGTTAATTTTAAACTTTTTAATTTAAAGTTTTAAAGTTTGTAACTTTTTACCGTACTTTTAATTCCTATCTCATTTTTAATTATCTTGTCTTCTTCAGTAGTTGTAAATTACAATAAGCATCATTTCAAATTGGCCACCTAATTTCAAGGGTGCCCATTACACATTAACAACAACCGAGGTGCATTCATTGATTTCATTTTTATCAACTAGTTCGTCTACGTGCAAAATTATAAAGAAATCGGAATTTTTCATATGGCAAACATGTCAGATTTGAACACAGTAAATACAGTCAAATAGCATGACTATTTTTAAAAGTTGTATAATATATTCTCAACAACCAGTGAGGAAATATAATGTCTCAAAACAAGAAGGCCCAGCCTGGGAGTTGAACTGGGTAACTTTTTTGACCCGTTGGTCCGAAAATGTGTTGACCCAGAACCAGGTGACCTGGCAGAGATGGCTTAACTCAGTAACCCGGCAAAACCATGATTTACCTTATGACCCAGCTGTGGATTGATCCGCCCGGACCTGGGTTGACCCAGTGATCACGGGTAGGAAAACAAACAACTGAAAATAAGGTCCGAGAAATATTTGCTACTGTAATCCCCTCCCCCATCTCTGTAAGCCAACTCATCTTCAGCAATTCTCGTGCTTTTGAAGCGCCCATTTAGCGATTTTTCTTAACTACAATGGATGCTTTACTTGTTCACTTTAATCAAACAAATACGAGTCATGTGCCTATCCCCCCCCCTCCCAATGCATGATGAATGTGCCACTGTAGTAAAATTCTCTGTAAAAGCTAAATTAAAAATATCTGCTTTCCGTTTGTCATTAGTAAAGGCTACCGCCCTTTACTGTAAGGTTTGACCTCAAACTCCCATGTTAAAGCTGAAATTACGATGCTTAATTTCTCCACTGCCTTTTAATATTTTCCACTCAAATTTAATATACAAGCTTTGTTGGACTTGGTGAACATGTGTACCAAATTTTATTAGTTTCCGATTTATCACTTCGGAGATCTGGACTTGAGCTGGAATCGTGATTTTCATTTTTGGTTTGGACTTCTTATTTGGACACGTTTATACAATGGCCTCTACAGACTAAACCGTTTGTCCTAGAAAGCTGGGACTTAGCTCATTTGAAAGAGCTAGTTCCGGAGATGTGCCCTTTATAGAAATAGAAATTTCGATTAGTCGTCCCGTTCCGGAGTCACGGGGCCCTGAACGATGCGTTTTATTGTTATACATTGTTTTAAACATTGTTTTTATGCAACAATGCCAATCAGCAGACACCAGACGGAAAGCGTAACCAAATGCTAACAATGCTGGTGAAGAGGAAGCATTATTCTTATTACGAATCGCTTTATATTAGTAAAGGCGGTTTGACCTCGGTCTCCCATGTTAAAGCCGAAATTAGGAAGCTTAATTTCTCCGCCGCGGATCAACATTTTCTACTGAAATTTGGTATGCAAGCCTTGTGGGACTTGGCCAACGCGTGTAACAACTTTTATTAATTTCCGATTTGCCAGATTGGAGATCTGGACTTCAGCAGGAATCGTGAGTTAAATTTTTGTCTTATACGGTGATGGTGATGACGATGGCGATGGACTTTAGACACGTTTATACAATGGTCTCTACAGACTAAACCATTTGTCGTAGAAAGATGATTCATAGCTCATTTGAAAGATCTACTTCCGGAGATGTGCCCTTTATAGAAATAAAATTTCAATTGGTGGCTCCGTTCCGGAGTTACGGGGCCCGGAACGATCCGTTTTATTGTTGTACATTGTTTTAAACATTGTTTCTATACAACAATGCCAATCAGCAAACGCCAGACGGAAAGCGTAAGCAAATGCTAACAATGCTGATGAGCCAACAATTTACCCGCGCGTGAAGCGGAAGCATTATCCTTCTTGCGAATCGATTCATATAATGATTTCACGTCATTCTCCCGTGTTAAAGCTAAAGTGTCCGTTGCCCATTTATCTTGCCGTCCTATGTACAAATACGGAGAAAGCCGCTTGATAGATAGCTGCGGACAAACCAACTTCCAAAAGAAAGACTTGCACTGAATGAGCGAGCGAAGCGAGCGAAATTCAGTGCTTTTTGCAACGAGTGCAGACAACCAGCTTGGTATGTCAAAGTATCACGAATTAGAAAACAAAAACGAGCTCGTTTGATGTTTAAGGTAAGGTTCAACTGACCCGAAGTCAAAACAGCAAAGTAACACAAATAAACTTTCCTGTAAGGTTTCACATACCGCAGTATTCCTGTACTGTTTAGTCCACGTGAAACCTTACTGCTGTATTCAATCATGAGATAGTACGTTAATAATGTCAAAACCATACCGCAACTTTTCAAAATTGTTGTAAGAATAATATAGTGTATAATATAGGCTAAACACTCTCCTAATTTCCGGGCTACATTTTTCTTCATCATTCTAGTCCGGTCTTCTCCTTTCCGTTCATCCTAATACATACACCAGTTTTTAAGATTTCATTTTCAAGACTTCAGGACTGGTATTTTATTTTTATATTCAACGATATTTCCAGGATTTCAAGGAGTCGCACGAACCCTGAATTAGTCAATCTGTATGTCTGTACTAAGCACACTAAAAGTATGGCTTTTACGATTTCAGCGATGTCCTTTGGCCAAGTACAATGAACCAATCAGACTAATCGTGTTCTAAAGTAAAAACTGTAAAAACATGTGAATACAGCAGTAAGGTTTCACGTGGACTAAACAGTACAGGAATACTGCGGTATTTGAAACCTTACAGGAAAGTTTATTTTTGTTACTTTGCCTTTTTGACTTCGGGTCAGTTAAACCTTATCTTAAACGTCAAACAAGCTCGTTTTTGTTTTCTAATCAGTAATGATTTCATCCTTAAAATGTAACGGATGTATATTTCTCGCATTGGCAGTCTTTTTTTCTGTGTAACGGAATCGTGCAGATAGAGTGCCTTCAGAAATGACCTTTCATTCATTATCAAATTCATATCGTTTAGTGGCTTCAACCTCTTTACAACTGCATTCTTTACATCGTATGGCAATATTTTAATGTTTTATTATTTTTAATTTTTGCCAAGTTGCTTGTTATAAATAAATAAACAATAAACAAAAAATTTACCACCTGAGTGGAAGGATGGCAGAAGGGGGGGTGAGCCGCTTACTCTGGTCCTTGAGGTTAGGCTGTGTGTGATGCGTTCCTTTATGTAGTAACAGGCCGTTTAAGAAATATACAGAGATCAGCCTTTTGGAGGAGCTTCTTAAAACCTGACACGGTTGTTGCATTTACAATCTCCTTGTCAAGGGCGTTCCAAATCGGGACGACCCGGAGACCGAAAAAAAGTTACAACGGCAGTCCAGATGAGAATTGAGATATAATAATTTCCAACTGTGTCCCCTAGTGCGATTTAAGACTGGCACCAATTCGAATAAGGGGAGGTCGACCTTAACATGTCCATGCAGAATCTTAAAAACCATGATAAGATCAAATTTTAGCCTACGCAGTTCGAGGGGTTCCAGGCAAGCCCTGGACATACGTTCCCCATAGTTTAAATTCCGAAAACCCGGGAGACCTTTCGTAAATCTACGCTGGACACGCTCCAGAACATCGATGTCTCGTGCAAGATATGGGGACCAAACAGGAGTGGTATACTCAAGAAGAGGCCACACAAAAACCTTAAAGGCCCAAATCTTAATTTGGACATTACCAGATTTAAAACACCTGTAGACGATAGCAGAACGGGAATATGCAGCGGCACAGATCTTAGCACAATGCAGGGATGATTTCAGGTCTTGGGTAAACCAGATTCCCAGGTCCCGCACCTCAGATTTCGAGGGAAGTGCCTGATTGTCGAGTATATACTGATTACACAGGTTCTGTTTGCCCACATGGAAGGAATGGCACTTCAGGACTGAAAGTGGGAGTTGCCATTTATTTGACCAGTCTTCAACATGTAGGATCTCGGTCTCAAGGGCCAAAGAGCAGGTAGGGAAGTAATTTTCCGAGCCTATTTTCAAATCACCTGGAAATTTATACCAATAACAAAGATCCCCAGTAAATTTCAGATCATTCACGTAATTTAGAAAAAGCAGGGGACCCAAAACAGAGCCCTGGGGGACCCCACAGGGGGCATCTACCCAAGATGAGTGAACACCTGAAATAAATACCTGTTGAGTTCGGTGGGTGAGGAATGCTGCAAGCCAATTCAGAAGATCACCGTTTATCCTGCAGCCCTTGATCTTAAGAAGAAGTTTACGGTGAACCACAGACTCGAATGCCTTCTTAAAGTCGAAGTACACAATGTCCGTTGGGATTCCCTCATTGAGTTCCCAGGTCCATCTGTCAAGGACCACCAAGAGTTGATGCATTGCAGATCTTCCTGGGAGGAAGCCGAACTGATCCTGGGTAATGAGCGAATGAGAGTCAAAAAACGTGATTAAACTGTCTCGGATAATAGACTCCATGATCTTACATACCACGCACGTCAAGGCAATAGGACGATAATTTGATGGATCCGAGGAGGAGCCCTTTTTAAACACTGGTATAACATTTGCTGACCTCTAGTCTGCTGGAAGTTTACCCTGGGAATAAGAGAGGGAAAAGAGCTTAGAAAGGGGATAACTAAGAACCCCCGCTAGTTCACTGAGCAAGAAAGCCGAAAGGCCATCCGGACCGCATGATTTACTAGGTTTCAGTTTTTTAACAGCGTGAAGTACTGAAAACGATGTAAACGTGACCCAAGGACATGAACTTTCAGTGTCCAAAAGTTGACGGCAGGGCAATTCCTGGTTTCCATCATCCACGATCGCAGTAGAAGCAAAAATGTCACATAAGAGTTCGGCTTTTACCCGGTTATCCTTTATGAGGGATGTTCCAGATTTAAGTGGAGGTATCGTACGTGCCTGGGAATTGAGTTTCCTGTAGAGTTTAAAAAGTGCTGCATGGTTACCCTCACGTAAGGCGGAGATCTCCCTGGCTTTATGCCAAGTCTCAGTTGCGATAGAATATTCCTTCTGGGCTGCGTTATAAGCAAGCAGAGTTTCAGAGCAAGGATTTGCCTTCCAACAGTGCCAACGCTTAAGTTTGAGTCGATTAAGCTTCGCAATATTACATGGAGTAGAACGTCCCCTCTTAGTGCTCAATCTGGGCTGGTCACGATTAAACTCAATGTGGCCTGTCAGGACCCTGTGGAAGCAGTGCCAGGCCTCCTCAATGTTGGAGTGGACCCCAAATATGAGCTGGTCGCAATCTATTAAAGTTAAAGAGGTTCGTAGACTTACAAAATTTATCGTTCCCTTATCAATATCAGTAGCAACTGGATAATTGGCGCCATCAATATTACAAGAGAGGTTCAGTGAGAAAGACACCGCACAGTGGTCACTGTTGCCAATATGACAACCTACAGAAAGGTCATAAACCAGTCGGTCTTCATGTGTAAGAACAATGTCCAAAATGTTGTTCCCCCAAGTAGGTTTATCAACCAACTGGCATAGGCCAAGTGGAGCAATAAGGTCGAGGAAATACTCATGGTGACTATCGCCAGCATGATGCCGATCCCAGTCGACAGTGGACAGATTGCAATTGCCAAGAACGATGTTTGAATGAACAGGACTCATGGCATCAACAATGAATTCACACATATTAAAAATTGTGCCCTTCCAATAGCTATTTGGTAGATACCCCAAGATAAAATTGATGTGAAGCTGGGGCAAAACTAACGAAAAACACTCCGCCTTTGTGGATACCTCGACCAGGGCAAGTGGAATTTTCACCCGATGGACGACAAAAATACCCCCACCCCTGCCACCCCTATCACGCCTAATTACAGAATAAAAACGATTGTCAATAAGCATACAATCGGTAAAGTCAGCAGTGAGCCAAGATTTAACAACAAAAATAATATCAAAAGTATTGCTGTTCACAAGATCCTTAAAGGAGCCAATGTTCCTAATGACACTTCTTGCATAAAAAAGCATGCAAACCAAATTCATTACAGGTAATGGGGACGAAGGACAAAAGGTTGGGGTAACCCCCGTTATGCAGTGCTGGTTCGTTATGCAGTGTTGTTCTTTAAAGATAGCTTTTTGATAAAATTAGGTGGACCAACATTTCCTTTTTTATACCATTGCTGGAAATAGCAATTCTTTTTTATTCGTATTTTATTTTTAAAGTTCTGTGCAATCACTTTTGCAATTGCCCCATCACTCAATCTGTCCACTGATACCAGTGGGGATTTTAACCACAAGTTAAGATTTACTGAACATACTGTGAAACAAGTTATTAACAAGATGAAGCCCAGTCACGCAGTCGGTCCAGATGGTTTTTCGGCCCACTTCTACAAGCAGATCGTTAATGAAATTAGCTACCCACTTTCGGTCATCTTCAGCTCTTCAATGGAAGAAGGTTCTCTGCCTTCCATCTGGAAAACTGCTATTATCATACCAATTTACAAGAAAGGCGAAGCGTCTGACCCTAAGAATTATCGACCAATTGCTTTGACATCTGTCCCTTGCAAGATAATGGAGACATTGATACGCGACTTTATGCATAAGTATATAGATTCTATAGATTTAATTAACCCCGATCAGTTTGGATTCTTACCAGGTCGTTCCACTACTATACAATTGCTACTTAGTCTTGACAGGTGGACCTCGGCCATAGATATTGGGGTGCCATCTGATATTGTTTATTTCGATTTCTCCAAAGCTTTTGAATCTGTGGTTCATTCCAAGTTACTTTTCAAACTTGAGCAATCTGGTTTCGGCGGCCGTCTCGTTAATTGGATTTCGTCCTTCATTGCAGGCAGAACACAGCAGGTCCGAGTTGGTAACTCGGTTTCCTCCCTACTACCGGTCATTAGTGGTGTTCCTCAAGGCTCTGTCCTAGGCCCACTCCTTTTTGTAATATTCTTAAATGATTTAACTAGTAGCAACGCATCGACTACCCTCTCGAAGTTTGCTGATGACCTAAAGCTTGACACACCAATTATCAGTGAGAGCGATTGTGACTCGTTTTCACACGAAATTGCATCGGTAGCAGGATGGTCTATAGAATGGCAGCTGCCGATCTCAATTCCCAAATGTCAAACTATGCATTTGGGAAGAATGAATCAAAACAGAACCTACCCATTAGACATGCACGTTCTACCAAATATTGATGTAGTTAAAGATTTGGGCGTCTGGTTCTGTAGTGACCTTAAGTTTGGTCTTCACTGTACCAAAATAACTGCGGCTGCGTATAAACGCCTAGCAATTGTAAAATGCTGCTTTTCAGCCGGGGACCTGAATATTAAAGTTTGGGCATTTAAGGTCTTTGTGCGTCCGATATTGGAGTATGCTAGCCCAGTTTGGTCGCCTTTCCTTTTGCAAGATATTGACCGGATTGAGTCCGTTCAACGTAGGTTTACGAAGTCACTCCCTGGATTGCGAAATGTCCCTTATGTTGAACGCCTTCGAATAACAGGCCTTGAGTTACTTGAGCTTAGGCGCCTCAAGACTGATCTTATCCTTACGTACAAAATTGTGCACGGGCATCATCCATTAGCACTTACTTTTTTCGACCCATCCAATACAAATATTACTCGAGGCCACTCATTGAAGCTAAATCGGCAATCTGCACGATCAAATACCCGAAGTAACTTTTTCTCCTTGAGGGTAATTGATTCATGGAACTCATTACCAGAATCAGCGGTATCATCAAGTACAGTTCAGGTCTTCCGCAGAATTTTAAATACACAGAATCTTGTAAAATTTTTACATCGTAGCCCAGAGTGGTTCTAAAAATGCATTTTGGGTACCTAAATTGAATCCCCGTTTCATCTGGGTAACGTATCTTTGCTCTATTCTTTTTACTCTTTTTTTTATTTTTTTGTTTCCTCAAGCTGTTTTTAAGATTTTGATAAGCTTTTAAATTAATGATATGATACCACAAACAAATTGTTTTAAATCATATTTGTATTGAATAACTTTTAGTCTTTATTTGTCGCATTAATGTAAGCGATTTTTGTTTAGGCTTGCTGTTAGTGACCATTCAGTCCTTGCTTGTCCTGTTGCTCAAGCAACAAAGCTTATTATTATTATTATTATTATAAACTCTTATTAGCCGACAGTTTGCTGATTTGAGTTGGGTTCGGATATTTTAGGTGGTGATGATGATTATTGAGTGAAAGAAAGAGTAATAGAAATAGAATGAATCCGGGATTTAAAACAATTCTGGGTAGGAGCAGAAACAACATACTCCGAAAGGGAATTCCATGGCACTACAATATGCTCAGTGAAAACCGATGGCGACTATGTAGCCTAGAGGTGCGACCCAGGAGCCTGAAACTGTGACCACGGTTTTGGTTTTTGTACCACAACCAAAAAGTAAGGCTGAATTGACGACATCCAACAGACCATAAAAAAGTTGAAAACGTTGTCGCATAGAAGGCAGATTTAAGCGCCCAAGTCTTTTGCGGTAGGAAAGGTGACGCATGAAATGACACACTACGTGAGTTTCCTCTGACGGGTTTCCGGTTTCTTGAAGGAAGAGGAGGGTGGAAAGAAAAAGCGAGGAGAGAGAAATAAGAGAAAGGTTGAGAGGAGAGAGAAAGAGTTAGTGAGTGAATGACACTTTTAATTAGTTGGCCACTGTTAAGTGTTAATAGAATTTCGGTGTGGAGCCTGGTGAGAAATGGGATTAAGGTTAGTGGGAGATCATCCGAACAATATACGAAGTGGCCGCGACACGCTGGGAAAGTGGAAGGCAATTTGTAAAAGCAAAATGAGTAAAGAGCAGCGCTTGGGAAAATGGAGAGGACTGTGCGTGCCTTGAAAGAGGGTGGTTTGTTGAGCTACTAACGTTGGCCGTCATAGAAGTCGATAGTGTCACACTGAGAACGGATACATAAGGTGTAATTGGTCGTAGAAATAAGAAAGAGAGCGTCACGAAATGAGGAGTTGGAACTTGGAAGCTTCCGTGTGGCGACGCGCGTGGGTGTAATGGACGTGATTGCTACCTTCGGATAGTCAACAAACGAAACCAGCGTTTACACAAAGGGAAAATTGTAAACATTTGCAGGGCGAATGTAAATAAACTGTTTTCGAACCACTGCATCTCGTGTGATGGTAAATAAACTGCCTTTTGTCACTGAGTACACGGACATGACTTTGTGTTGGCGTCAATGTGGTTAACAACTAGTTGTGGGTCTCCCACCTTTTTTTTTTTTTTTTTTTTACTTTTTGTGTTTTTAATGCAATTTTAAGTATTGGCTACGTTTTTGTTAGTTAGTTAGTGCACAGTTGATTCATCCCCCTCATTTTATGTTTGTTTTGTCTAACAGGTGACCAAGACACAAATTGTTTCTATGTGCTTAAAAATTAAACTGGTTTGCTTGCTTTTGCGTCTACGCGAGTAATTTAACTGCGGGTTACCATCAAATTAATGAAAGTTTGGACCATCAAGCACCATCGAGCTCTATATAATTCTGTCTAGCGTTTGCTCGCAAGAAGCAGAGGAATGGACAAAGAAATATCTTTAAACACAACAAACAAGCCACGCTCCTTATGAATTGTTGAGTAAAAATTTGATACGCCCTTGTGCACCTGGGAGCAAGCTATGAATGTTAACAATACTAATGTCACTGGATGGCGCCACGAAAAACTATAGAGCAGTGACATAACGTAGTATTATTGTATGTAACTCTGGTTGAGCCAGTAACAGGGTTAGCTGCAAGGGGCACTGGATGGGAAAAAGAAGGTCGTCTTACTGAAGCCAATGCTATTAGGTTGGATTTCTTAACCCTATAACGCGCGATTGTTGTTGGAGAAAACAACGTTTTTTTTAAGCCTAAGAAATCCGCTCTCAAAGCACTGTCTTGACTCGAAATACCGTTGTTTTCCCTTACATTTTAATCTAGTGCCCCTTGTAGCTTCTTTACGATTTGACGCGCACCCATCCGTGAGGACATGGCGCCAAGGAGCCCCATGAGGGAAAACCCATGGGGCGGGGAACACCAAAGCAAGATCCATATTAACACATTTGCCAATAAAGGAAAACGCCAAAAGTAGATCAGATTAAGAACAATTAAAAAGAAAAGAGGTAACAAAGCACCAACAAGAAATACAGAGCAACCACACATCTTTGTGGGCAAGCCACAGAAAGAAGTAGGCCATCAAGACACGTCGTGATCGAGAATAAGTTTGGCACAAAGTTCACAAAAGGGCCTCCTATAATCCCGTATGCAGGCCTCAGGCTGACCCCAATTGAAGCCGGCAGGGACCACATCACGGAGGAAGGCTGCTCTAGCTTGACTTCGAAATGGTAGATCACATTCCTGCAAGATATGTTGCTGGTCTTCGATGGGAAAGCCACAAGCACAACTGGGATCTGTTTTCTTTTTGATACGCTCCAAATAGCTTCCAAAATTGCCGTGATTAGTGATTAGTTGTACAGTTTGCCCCTTGTAGCTATGCCCTCCATCTCGTAGCCAATAGAGCAGAGACATTTGCCGCCATATTGGCACCAGATTGGCACCAGATTGGCACCAGTATGGGTTTTGGAGGGCATAACTACAAGGTGCACTACATAAAAATGGAGGGAAAAACAACGGAAGAGCGGATTTCTTAGGCTTAAAATAACGTTGTTTTCTCCAACAAAAATCGCGCGTTTTAGGTCTAAGATATCACTCTTCACATCATCGGCTTCAGTATGACGCCCTTCTGTTTCTCTCTGCAGTGCCCCTTGCAGCTAACCCATTAAGGCTCCAGCATAGAGTTATATACAATAATACTACGTTGTGTAACTGCTCTATATGATGTCACTTGACGCTGCTCTATAAAGGAAATCTCCTGGCGCCATCGTTAATCTTTTCTTTCCAGGTGCACGAGGGCGTACCAAATTTTTACTCAGTAATTAAGAAGTCACGTGTCATGTTTGTTTAATTTAAAAGTTTTGCTTTGTGAATTCCTTTGCTTGCTGCGAGAGAGAACTCGATAGGCCTAGATTCTAGATGCAATGCAACCTGCCTTTAAGCCTGGGCTCCATCTTCATGTTAATTCTCACCACAACTCGAAAAAAAATTCTTTCCCCTGATTTGGTGTCTGTCTGGCAACGAACGATAGCATGGATATCTGAGCTCGCAGCTGTGGTTGGACGCTTAGGGTGCACAGAATGGGGGACAGGAAGGATGGGGTGGGGGCGGGAGAAATTTGTTAACAGGAATTTGTTGAAACCCAACTCAGATTTAGTCTTCCGTGCAGCCGAAACAGCTGAGAAGACTATTGCAACAACTTTGTCCGTCCGTTCGTCTGTCCATCGCTTTTTTTCAACTTCAGAACTGTACGAAATAGAGACAATCGGTTTTGACCATTACATTCAGCGACCAACAACTAGTTAAACAATACGGTAATTTAAAACATCGTTGCTTCTTTAAACGTAGTAGGTTGTCTCGACGTAAATCAATGAAATAATAACATTTGATTTTCGTATTTAAACACTACAGGAAAACACGCAACTGTAAACAAAAGGATTTCGTTAACGACACAACACACTTTAGCTTTATTTAAAAAAGTCTCGACGCCGTGTTGCATGGATGAATAGGCCTACTCTCGAACCAAGTTCTTCCGGTTAGCTACGACTTATGAAATTAAAAAGGCAGGCAAAAATGCCTAAACGCTGAAAATTAGGCCTTAAATCTCCGCACCGTGTTGCATAAATGAATGAGCATCTCGAACCCAACTCTCCCTTTGCTGCTACTAACGCAATCAAAAGGGCAGGTAAAAATCAGGTATAAAAGCTGACAATTACGCTTAAAATCTAAAACTAGGCTTAAAAGCTAACACATTTTTAACGGCAGTTGTGATGGTTACCACTTTTAGATTATAATATAATCGCTGTTGCAGTGCCTGATAGAATTGTACGTATTACAGATAGACCATTACGCAAAACCAAAAATCGTCCAAGTTCCACTATTCAAACCTGCAAATTTTCGACTATCTCTATTGAAAGCTTACTTCAGGCAAGAGTCATGAGACTTGCACAACAATCACCAGCGACTAGTGGACTTGAGAAAGTTCGTTGGTGATTGTTGTGCAAGTCTCACGACTCTTGCCTGAAGAATTGGTGATTGTTGTGCAATCCTCACGACTCTTGCCTGAAGAATTGGTGATGGTTGTGCAGTCTCATGACTCTTGCCTGAAGAATTGGAGATAGTTGTGCAAGTCTCACGATTCTTGCCTGAAGAATTGGAGATTGTTGT
>JAHWFP010193274.1:0-12324 GCA_023313725.1 Lithobius niger
GCCTTATTAGGATAACAATAGTTTAACACTCGGCCTTATTAGGATAACAATAGTTTAACACTCAAGCCTCATTAGGATAACAATAGTTTAACACTCAAGCCTTATTAGGATAACAATAGTTTAACACTCCGGCCTTATTAGGAGAACTTAAAACTCTGTTCTTATTGGATAAGAATAGTTTAACATTCTGACCCTATTAGGGCAGTAATATGCAGGCTGCTATAGAGCTACAAAACAAAATGCCAACCGAATACAAGTATATGAATTCATCGGGAGCGTCGCAAGGAATAGCACTTGTAAGTGAAAGGGTTTGGGTAAATCACGTTCATTTTACCGAAAGGTTGCATGCCCGAGCGCGACTCATGGATTCTCGTTGGAATTTAGGCCAATAATTACACGTAGGCAGCAATCTAGAGAGCAAGAGGACAGCAGAGGACGAGGGGAGGCAAGTATAGAAAGCTACAAAGGGCAATGCACCAAGTAGGCTGGTTAAGAAGTTTAATATTGGCGGCCTCTTCTTAGTTCTTGCTCCCCAAGTTGAGCATTAGGACTTTCTTCCTTCAGGATTGCTGAATGCGCTTAAAAAATCGTCTGTGGATGCGAAACGGACGTTTTACCACGATCCGTAGAGCAATAGAGGCTGGAAGAGAAGCAGGAAACCCCATCTAGAAGCTATCAACACCAAATAAAGGGATGCTCCGTCTTGTATTCATTGTGTTACCGTGCTGTCAGTATGTAACTGCCATTACAGTTACACTCCACTCTACCTTAGTGACCGCTACGTGCAAAAAGCAACGGCAGCTCAACAGAAAGGAGACGGAAGAGGTACGGCGATTTAGGAGGGAATATTATGGGGATGACAATTCGACGGACAGATGCCTTAAAGAGAATGTTCGCTGCTGCATCGGGAGGACAGAAAACGAGGATTAGATTAGGGTTTGCTGACGGGATTCGAACACAAGTCTTTGGCAGAGGCAAAGTTGGTTGGATGAGCAATGTGACACATAAGACTCGTCTAAACACCTAGAATGTGGGGGGATCATCTTAAACTGAAGGGTCAGATATAGTTATCTTAATGCAAAGATAAGTACAGTACAGTTAAATTACCTTTACGCACCTATAGTTCTTTCGTGTGAGGGGACTCGGATTCGAACCGGCAAACCAGCCAGTCATTCACCAAACCACTGTCAATAGCACCAGTACTGATTTGGCGACTCTACTGGGATAAAGAAGAAACGCTCAACCTTTTATTATGGTCAAAACTGCGATCAGGGCTCCATTCGGCCGAAGATGCTCAGCCGTAAGCAGAGGAGTGGGAATAAAAAATCAGTGCCTCAGAGTAGGATCTAACATCTTAATTTACTCGTGCTCAAAGCGATATGGTAAATTTTTTTTTCATTTTGAATTTTACTTTCAGGAAGTCGAACCCAAACCGGGTTCTACCTCACTACAATAGAGTAGACGATGAGAGGGACAATTGAGTTGGATAAATCCAAGCAAGTGATAAAACAGTCCCACTAAGTCTACCAAGTCTCCTTAGTAGACTTACAAAAGATTCTGACAGCAGGAAGCGCACTCATACGGTAATGATAAAAAAAAAAGCTAACAAAGCGGGCTTCCAGAAGCGAGTTGAATTGATTCAAAATGCCTTCAAAATCGGATGACAATTTCGATAGGTACACATCGTTTATCATTTTTTTTTGCCATGGAAAGTATGCATGGTCGCGCGGAAATTGGCATTGATGGCTGGCTAAAGGTTTTTGTCTTTCCTTATTTTGTTTATCAGCATAATGAACGAATACGTTTTAAGCCAAATGACGATATGTTGGTAATTTCGTGCCCTTTATAGGCCTCGAAACAGTGGCAGGCTGATACGAAAAGAAAGTGTATTTATTTCGTAGATCCGGAGCCAAGTTGAACCAAGTGTAAGCAAGAGCGTGGTTTCCAGAGCCATGCGCGACGTAATTTAATTAAGGAAAAAAGAAGGAAGAAAGTTTAATGTAGAATGTGCGATTTACTATTTTTGTTACTTAATATTTAGCCGTCCTAATATCATAGCCAAAAATACGTCGTTCTAGAAAACAGCCACCCCCCCCCCCCCCCCCCCCCCCCCCCGGGAATGGAAGGCAAAACCCGTGCCTACCCGCTTGTCCGTTGGCTCCCGCAACTCCCGGCAGCCCTTAACAACTCCCTGTAACCTGCCTGCCTGCCTCCGTGCATGATGAGTTTAAGTCCATGCATGATGCCTTTGGTTCGTGCACTACCCATAGGCGCCGGAGCTGGAGCCGGGGTGGGGGATGGGGGGGGGCATGACCCTTGCCATTTTTTTCTGGGACCAATAATAGCCCCCTCAGTTTTAAGTAAGAAATCGAGAGAAAGAATACAATTTTTTTAGTTATTTTGTCATTATAACGGTGGTTTGGCATTTTAATTTCTGTTTTTATTAATACATTAGTAACGCTATATTCGGAACAAAAGAATGCAACGTGACGGGGCACACGAATCGAAAATATGTTTCTTTGCACTAAGCGAAACTAAGTAAAGAAAAAGCTATACATATTTAACGTGTCAGTTTCGTAAGTCAAACTTGCGTTATTGAGTTAAATATTCTGAACAATTTTTTTAATTGTGTAACAATGTGCTATATATTCATTTCTATACGTCGTATAATACAACCTAAGCTGTTCAATTCTATGAAAAATGTGATAAGTATTGGAATAAAAATCTAGCAATACTTCAAAAATTAAGCCATCAGCGAAAATCATATACTGGGAGTAATACTACAACAAACCACCTTTATGCACTTACGCTTCATTCAAGTCATGTGACGCAGAATCAACAAATGTGACTCGGACTTAATAGCATTCAGTCGTAGGTACGTACATATTTTTCGGAAGGAGGGCAAATTCTAGCACCCGCCCCCCGCCCCCATTTACACCCCCTGCTAGAAAATGAAAATGTATGACCACTTTACTTTTATTGTGCGATTACTTTTCTTGGTTTTCTTAATGAATGTATGCTTCATCCAAAATAAAGTTTTTTCCAATAATTTTTACGCCCCATGGCTCGAACTATTTTTTTTTTTTTTTGGGGGGGGGGGGGGGGGGTGGAGACTTTGCCCTGCCCCATCCCTATACCCTCGTTATTTACGCGACTGTTGGCACTTGGCCCCCTCACTTTTTTAAGAGTAGAGGCGCCCCTGGCACTACCTAAGCGTATTATTTGATATATGTAGATATATTAACGCTGCCATCCCCCCCCCCCACAACTCAGCATTCCTCCCTCCCTCTTCAAAAAATACTGAATCCAACTCTGCCGATTAATGATTATGACTATTATTGTTTTCATAATGCATGAGTTATTTTGGCAATTGAGAGGCCAGATCCCCGAACCACCTCGGCCACGTTTAATGAATTACATACGTAAAGCCACACGTAAAACGTAGACTCTATGTTGAAAACTTAATCTGAATCGGATAATTGAAACTTGTCCTGGTGAAAAACAGACAAAAGCAAAAGCTCCTTTGTTCATCTTCGCGGGGCGCGTCGCGAAAATTGAATCAGTCCGCCAACTTTATGCGATTTATCTTAGAGGGTGCTACACCTCGTAAATTACCATTACAGGTTTGTTTTACGGGCCATATTTACCTGCTTAATTCTCTTTAATTGTAATTGCAAATAAATTACCCATTTCTTTTTCTGTTTTTTTTTGGGGGGGGGGATTGGTCTATTGCAGGACCGCCTCGAGCAACTGCCTTCCTCTATACGCACACAAGAATGAAGCTTTTGGCCCAGTTAGACGTGGATCGATGAACCGACGCCCCCGCAAAGTTTAAAGTGGTAGCAGAGCGTGGGCGTCCAAGGGGAGGCCGTTACCGCGGTCAGGTTAATTCACCTGGAAAGATGGGGTTGGCGAAACGGCGCGCGTCCAACAAAAGAACAGAATGGGGGGTATAGGGGCAGTGGCAGAGACGGTGTAGCACTGCATTATATCGTAGGAGCTGCTCAGATAATGTAAACAAAAGTCAGAATATGGAAGAGCAGTCAGAGACAGACAGTCTGTCAACGATTACAACTGGAAGACTGGAGAACCAGGACTCTACTATAACAGTTCCCGCCGGATCTTATGATGAAAAACAGCGTACGCGACTGGGTTGGATAATAATGGCCGCCGAAAACGTCACTGATGTGATTGATTTGCCGCTTTCTGTCAACCGAGGGCGACACCGTCCGTACAAAATGCCAACGCTCCTTCCCTTGCGACATTTTCTGTATACACGAACGTGTCGCTTTTTTCCCAAGCGCAGAGAAACAGCTTAACTGTGCCTAAGTGATAACTTTAAAAACTATATATTTAAAAATACTTTAATGTATAATAAAAATTTATCACGCAAATCTACTTTAAATCAAAATTATATTTTGAAAACCGCCACTAGCTGCCAATAAGGCAGTGAAACGACATTCTATAGTGGAGCCAGTAATTGGGTTAGCTGCAAGGAGCACTGAAGGGAGAAAGGAAGATGGTCTTATTGAAGCCAATGCCATTAGACTGGATTTCTTATGCCTATAACGCGCGTTTTTTGTTGTTGGAGAAAACAACGTTCTTTTAAGCCTAAGAAATCAAAGCCCTGTCTTGACTAGAAGTACCGTTTTTTCCGTTACATTTTAATCTAGTGCACTTTGTAGCTATTACCTCCAAATGGTGTCTCGTAGCCAATATGACGTCACTTGACGCTGCTCTATAGATGTCGCGCCTCTCCGTACAAAAATTCACCGATGCGATTTACAAATTCCCGAACAGACCTAAAGAAAGGTTCCAGTCGTGGCGCCCATTTTGACTACCTTCTCTTAATTCGTTTTAGGTCGGCCGTATAGTCTACTGGTCGTGCGAGAATACACTATATAGGCACACAAAACTGTGATAAATAATGAGCACTAAAACATAATTTCCATTAGAACAAACATTCTATCGTCGGAATATTTAAAACCCAAAGAATCCTATTCTTCTTCTACACCAGAATAACACGGGTGACGTCAGACGTCGAGTCAAAACTGTCGACAGGGTTGTCGAGTTTGGAACACGGCCCACTGAGATAGCTGCGTGCCTCGCTCCACTCCGGGCCAGTTAGCTTCATGCTTTTCCGGTATTAGGTAGTGAGCGGCAACCAGCACCGTACGGCATCTGAACCGAAGGGAATAAGGATCTGAACAAAGTGTATATGCGGGAGAAGTGCTCTCAGCAGGTGCCAGACCTCGTAATTTAGTCTTTATATGTTTCATTATTCTTCCTCTCTGTTTAAAAATAACAGGCCAGCTGAGTAAAATTCGAATTTTGCCGCATACACCGTTTTGGATACCAATTCCCTTCGGTTCTCGAGCCGTAATACACTGGCCGGCTCCTGGCGTGTCTGTCACTAACTAATACCGGAAAAGCACTAGGCCAACCTGCGTAAGTGCTCATTTACGCAACGACTTGCGTTTGCATTCTCGCAGAGAATTTAATCGCGATGGCGGATGTGTCGTTGCCATGGTGACCACGCTACCTGGATCAGCTAAATCCAACACCGTTTGAGTATATCCTTGCGGTCTTATAATCCGTGGCAAAAAAAAAAAAAAGAATTCCCCCGGACGAAACGATTTTCCCAGTAGCTTCTAAAATTATATATTGACTGTTTTCGTTGTGAGCCGGCAGAGCTGAAACCGCCGCCATGTTGGAATTTCGGCTAATTTCTAGCTTATAGCTGCGAGAAGACGAAATCGAGTCGTTACATAAATAGCGCGTTTACGCAACGACTCGCTTTTGCATTCTCGCAGCTAGAATCTAATCGCGATGGCAAATGAGTCGTTGCCGTGGTGACAATCCCGCCTGGATTAGCTAAATCTAACATCGTTTGAGTAAATGCTTGCAGTCTTATGATCCGTGACGTAAGATATAGAGAATTCCTCCTAACGAAACAGTTTCCCTGTTGGTGGTGAGCTCACATTATTGACTGTGTTCTTTGCGAGCCGGTGCTTCTAAAACCACCGCCATGTTGGGATATCAGATGATTTTTAGCTTTTAGCTGCGAGAATTCAAAGGCGAGTCTTTGCATAAATGTGCCCTTATAGTGCGCAAAGAACGCAGCTTCAATCCCAGTTTGCCTTGGTTTGGAAAGACTATAGCCTGGTCGATGGCGAAGGTACTGAAAGCTGACTCGTAATACCCATTTCTCATTGGCAGCATGCTTGTCCCTTGCATTTTGCGGGTTGTAGGGGTTTTTAGTACATGTGGCAGCTCCCCAAGTGCCAACCCCGCAGTTAAGGGACTTGCTTGAAAACGTGTCATGGTGCTTATCAAGAGGTTGCGGGAATTCCAAATTAACCTAAATTGGTGGAATATGGCTATAGTAGTCATGGTTCAGTTTTGGTTATGCTTTAATTGTAAAACATGAGCGATATAGTATGCTCTGGCTCGCCTGACATTCAAGGGCGACACTAACCCTGGCTTAGGGCCTAAAATGGAATACCAAACGGCATGAGGCTGACTTGGGACGAGATGGATTGGTAAATTTCGGGTTAATCCAAGTTTTCACAACAAGGCAAAATTTCTACGGGGTTGCAGTGCTAAACTATAGCAACAGGGTTGGTCCGGTTTGATGTTAAGTTTGGGGAAACGGGACAAAAAGGGGAAAATTTTTAATTAAAATGGCCAAAGTTACCTGTCGATGCGGGGAGTTGGAGAGTTGGTGGCGGAATGAATTTAAGGTTAATAAATACCTAATTGTTGGAAGCACCCTGCAGAAGACCAAGCGAGCTCGAGCCGTTAAAATTGCCGTCAAACATTAAGTACAGACAATTCACAGCCATACATTGTTACAACAATTAATATAATAGCATCATGTCAACTAACAATGAAGGGGGTAGGGGAAAAAACGTACGATATGCATTTGTGCGTGTTTGTATGCGTACTCTTCCGAAAGTACGGCTCCTACGAAGGGGATATCGTAGCGCTCAATGAAAGACAATTAAATTACGTTTCCGATATAGGCCTATTTTCGTCGCTCTTTAACTTGACTTTTTGAACTTCAGATGCGAGAAAAACTCTTCTGAAAACGGTTTCTTGACGTCACAGTTTAATCAAACGTATACTTTTCACGCAAACTTGGTTCCAAAAAATATGTTTAGAAACTTGAGTTCCAAAAAAAAAATAATAACGCACCTAAAACGAAGACATATCTGGCATCGTATAGCAGTAATAAACACGACATGCATATCACGATGTTTAAGGCAAAATTCGACTGGTTGGACGCACGAAATAAGTTTGGTTTTAAAAGGCTGTCAAACATTCAGGTTTCTGAAGCTCCGTGATGCGCGGATTGAGCGAGTCAAGCGAACGATTTCCACGTATAGTAAATCTTTTCAACGTGAAACTAAACCATTTTTTTTTCTGCATGTGGAGTGCAGAATAGTGTTGAGGAATTTGGTGAACGAGTTGTTCGCAATAACTGCCATCAACGTGCATCTCTGTAATGTGTGGCGCAGTGGCATCCAACTGGACTGTGACTGAGATTGGCGTTAATGACCTAGCTGTCGACGCGAAGCTTCAATTCCCCTCTCCCCAATAATCAGCACATTGATTAGTGACGCTCTCCGAATTGATTAAACTGTATAAAACATGGAATGAGAGAGGGGAACAAGATAGCAAGTCTTTAATACGAATGGTAGATCCGTGGGCTTGTTTTTTTTTTTTAAATCAGTGACACCAAACGGTGAACTCCCGTTTCGCCAAATCCCGTGTCACCAAAAAAAAAAAAGCAGATTAACAGTTTTGCCTCAGGGGCCAATCCCATTTCGCCAAAACGAATTTGACAAAATTTTACGTACACGAAATTTAATACCTTATTTCTATGTATGGGGCTTTAAAAGGCAAACATTTAACGAAGGCAAACAGTGGTAGAATAAGCCCAGTTGATTTATATAGCGTTTTGAAAACTGGCAACACAGCCCGGAAAAAACGTGTGCTTTAATATAATTGTTTAGAATGCTTGGGCGTCACTATGTCAATTCGAAGGTTCTCTTTTAAGCATAGTGAGTTATACACGTGATGGTTAACCTTTTCCAAACGGGAATTTTCGTTTTGCAGAATCCCGTTTCTCAGAATCAAAATATTCTTCAAAAATTTAACATTTCACTCAGAAGTTAAAGAGGCACGCCTAATTGTTAGTAATTCGTTTATTAGTTGTGGTTTATGATGTTATGTGTTTAGCCGCAGCGAGCGCGGTAGCGCGAACGAGGCACGTAATTTGAAACAAATTATTTTGCAAAATGGTATTCTGCAAAACAGGTTTTTGTCTATAAATGTCTGATCATCATCATGTCATAAATGTTTCGTGTGCTTAAAGTTTCGTGAATGATATTTGGCGAAACGGGATTTGGCGAAACGGGACGTAACCCATAAAACGGAGCCCTAACAAAATCGGGCATGTGTCGCAGCCAAAGGGCCCTGCTTTTCAGCTATACCCCTCCCCCTTCCATCTCCTGACCAAGCTTTGAGCGCTTTTTTTCACTCAACCTGTGTGTATGACACTATCGGACGACTTCTCGAAGACAATGTCCTCCAAGAATCTAAAAGTTTTACACCTAATCTTTCGTTTTGCGTACAGCAAGTACTAAAATTAGACGACGGTATAGTAGAAGTAGTTTTTACTTTGAATTTGCCTTCACGTCCTCGTGTGTCTGCGCGTTGGAGTTGAAGGAAACGATAGCAACGAGATTGCGACGCGAGAAGTTGCGAGAACTGGTGAACGCGGCGGTTTTCAGGTCTTTTGTTTATTGGCAATAAAACTGGAGGAAAACGCAATTTGGGAGGGCGATGTTCGAGTCTTTTTATGCCCGCTGGCGCCTGATTTGTCGGAACAACGACATTTTCGCCTCTCTGGCTCTTCAAACTCTTCCCCCCCCCCCCGCCCCCCTCCCGCTTCAGCTACCATCATTTACTTCCTTACCCGAAAAAAGGTAAAGAAAACAAAGACAGGCTACCGATTGTCGGGTAGTCGCTGTGTTTTTAAATGCGTTTTCTGGCCACGTAAATAGGGCATTGAATTTCCGAAAAAAAGAAATTGAAATCCCCGAATTTCGGGATTCGTTTCACTCAATCCCGAGACCTCAGTTACATTTTCGATATTTCCGTATTTATTTCCAGGAATTTTGAGTTACCAAAAAGAAATGCCAGATAAATACGTCCTTTTTTTATATATATATACATACAAGTGTGTATAAAATATGAAATATATTAAAAAAAATGTGTGGCGATTTTGTAAAATGAGTTATCTTATACAGATAGTAGCCAGGATTTCCTTGTGTTTGTTGCGTGACTTCACTGTTACGAAGGGGGGATGGGGGTGGGGGGTGGGGGGGGGTCGAGGTTCTATAATCGCCGAATGTTTTATCACAAAGCCTTTTTAATATGACAAGACAACATTGAATAAAAGCCAATAGTTTGAAAAAAAAACAACAACAAACAAACATTGGACTCACGAATTCGACACCGTTTCAGGTGTAAGAGTTGGAAAAAAAAATTCTTTCAATCGTCAACATCGACGGATCGTTAAAGGATCGGTACTGGGTGAGGATAAAAAATAATCTATATATATAATTACACAAGATGCGGAACGCTGTCATCGGCAGGCAGCAGCAATCGCCATCTGCAGCAAGCAGGACATACGATGCCATCTCCGCCATCTACCGACGGAACGGCAAATTATAAAAGTAGCAGCCAAGGCCCGCTTAGATAGTAGCTGCGCCCGGAACGCAACGGCCAGCAGCGCGAACATACGATGCCAACTACCGACCGAACGGCAAATTAAATGGGGGGGGGGAGGGGGAGGGGGGAGAGACGAGGCGGAATGAGCGAGCGAAGCGAGCGACTCCGCTAGTTAAATCATAAACGCAAAGAAGACAGGATTTACTCCTGCGGACGAACTATATCGTTTTCCCCATTGCCTAGTTTAGGTAAAAAAAAAAAATGCGTCCGCTTAAACTCTCTCTACAACTACAATCTTGCCAAACAGTCAGCCCCATTTTTCAAGTTTCTGCAATAAAACAGCATTACCAAATGTTTCGCACCATGCTGGTAGTTTTCTTGGTTCCTAAAATAAAATAGCAAATACGTTCATGGCAGGGGGGGGGGGGGGGGCAACTCTAAAATTTCCAATGGAATGGGGGCGGGGGGTAGAGGAATACCTTATTTGAAAGGTCTTCAGCAGGCGAGTAATGTGCCACAATGATAGCTTCGATACGATAAGCCCATCCAAAATGGCTGCCGGTCAAATATTAGGATTTTCCTTTGCATCCCTATGTGTTACTCAGGCTAAAGACGTCTTAAATAACGTAGGTGGCAGCAAAATGCTTCGTTCAATTTAGTTGGATCACACCTACAACGTCTTTTGCGGTTTGACACTCAGCGTGGGCCTAGTTCCACCCCCTCCCGGGTACGGTGGAGAGAGGGGGGGGGGGGCAGAGCGTTGACGTCTTTAGCCTGAGTAACACATAGGGACGCATAGGAAACTCCAAATGTTTGACCGGCCGCCATTATGGATGGGATCATCGTATCGAAGCTATCGATGCTCTTGAAGCTAACGATCGGAGGGAGAACAATCGACCCATACAACCCAAGAATGAGATGAGAGATCGTAGAAATCCTTGAATAAAATCTATTGCATAATTTCTTCAACGATTTTTCAGGGTAGATGATTATAGTAGATAGTGACGCTTTTCTGAAAACGTGTTATAAAATAATACCTGTTTTCACCAACGGCACCAGAAGGCAGCACATGTCAGGTTCTCGTAGGAGGCGAAAACTTTAAATAAAAAATGGCGCCATCGTTGCCATGGTAGTAGCGACGATATCGGCGGAAACTGACGAAATCCTCGTGCGTAGGCAACATCCGAAGTTGAAGAACTTGTTCTGTGTTCGATTCAAGCTGCATATCGGTCGTTACAATAAACGTAAATCACGGAAGAAGCTTCAGCCTGAACGGTCGTTCAACACGCTTCTCGGACGTTCTCGGAATACAAAACCATGCGTTACACTTAAACCTCCACTCGTATTTGGATTTGAAAAATAAAACCTGATCAGCCAGTTCTGATCGTTCTTAAAATTATTTTAATGTCCTAATCTGACTTATCCTATATTTTAAGCGATGCATTTCGTATTCTTATCGTGATCAAGTTGTTTCAGTGACGCTAATAGTTTTGATCCCCATGATGCTTTGCACCTCCTGTCACGTGAGAACAACTCCCTCTGGCGGTAAATCTATGAAAGCAGGTACTAGTTTTATCCAAATATTTATCGTTGTCAGAGAAAGAGTGGCACTACCTATATATTTTACCTTGGTTTCTTTTATGCAGCTATACATTATAAAAAGCAAGAAAAATAATCGTATCGTAAAATAAAAGTGTTCGTACATTTTCTAGTAGGGGATGCGCCGAGAGGGGGGGGAAAAAAAAAAAAAAAAAAAAAAAAAAAAAAAAACAAAAAAATATATTTATGCCACTGTTGACTGGCGTTGCAAGTAACAAGAAAGTCAAAAAAATGTGTCAAAAAATTTTATGATACACATAAAACCGTAAGAGTAAACTTGGAGTAAGCCGTGGTTGTGGCAGATGCGTAACAGTACACAGATTTTGAGGGACCTAGTACACCCTACTTACTTCAATGCTTTACAAGTTAACCTGTAGTAAAAGCTCTTAACCATTCAATTTGTTCTTTCATATCTCACACAATTTTGAACCGATTTTCATTCTATTTTTTTTTTCAGTTGCTTTTGTTCTGTTATCCCCCACACCTCTCCAATTTACGCCACTACCCTAGGATACTTAGTGTTGCAAGGCAAAAAAGGAAAGAATAATCAAGATCATTGCATTGTCATCCTCATGTATCATAGTGTCAGTATGTTTAAATACTGCTAGAGTTACCGGCGTAAAATTCGGCTGGTCTAGCTGGTTCCCATGAAATTACGCATCGTATAGGGCATTACGAATCCAGGGCATTTTGTATCCCTGGACATCCCAGGACAGTACCATCTAAATCAACAAATAGCCTGCAGAGCTTGGTCAAATTTGTGCCGGTTTTCCTGGCTCCCCACGAAATTGTATTCCATGGCATATCCCAGGACAGCATATCTGAATAATAAAAATTACTTGCTTATTTGTGCCGGTTTAGCTGCACCCACGAAATTGTATCCCAGGGCATATCCCAGGACAGCATATCTGAATAATAAAAATTAGTTGCTTATTTGTGCCGGTTTAGCTGGCTCCCACGAAATTGTATCCCAGGGCATATCCC
>JAHWFP010193275.1:0-27388 GCA_023313725.1 Lithobius niger
TTTTTACTCGCGGCGATGGCCCACGTCTTCAGTGTTGGCTGCGAAAAGGAGGTTACAAATAACTAAACAAAAACTAAATGCTGGCGCAAACGAAAGCTTATTAACGTAAATTTAACACCTAACATAGGCCTACATTAAAAAAAAAGGCTAAAATAAGATAAAGGCCAGCAAAGAACAGTACGTCACACCAAAACGCAAACAGCCCAACAAAGCCAGATTTTTAAGAATTGCACCCAGATTTGCACCCAGATTTTTAAGAATTATTAACAAGTGTGTTATCGTCATTAAAATAAAAACTAAATATAAGTTTGAAATGAAGATCCGTTCGCTCCGCCTACAATAGGCCCAAAGCCTGTTTCCTAGTATGATAAATGTTTTTCAAAACCGTCTCCCTTTTCAACTTTAATACTGTAATGCATGGTAGAATCTGATGACAGCTAATAAATCAACTATTATGTGCGCGGCCTATCTTGAGTCCTGTAGGTATTTTATGAGCGGCTACGTCTTCCTGGAAGGAACGGCTTTAATCGACGTCCGCCATTGTTTTTGTAACCATCGTGGATATCAACAAGGCACTCTGCTACCAAAAACATATAATTGATTATCTGTGTCGTTCTGGGGCGAACTCAAGATAGGCGAAAGACTTCAGTTTGGTTACTTCGTAGGAAAGTTTGGCTAATTTTTAAACATGTTAATATGTTTAGAGATTTTACTGCTGACATGAGTTATATAACTTATTAGGCTATTTATTTTTTAATTGCTCTGAATATCGATTTATTAACGTGATTTCCGTATAATCTCGTTAAAGTGCAACATAAAATGCAATTTGGTGTATAAATAATTGTAGTTTTTAAATTGAGTAAACTCCAATTTTTCAGCAACTGCCGCTGCTACAACTTTTCATACTTATGCTCGTAGTACAAGCTAGCTACCCTGCTTGCTTCTCTACTCCAGAACCACTGTGTCAAGATTCAAGAACAGTATTTGTTGGCAAGTCGGATCCCCAGTTGCATCTCCTTAATGCACTCCACTTAGCCAATTTTACTCGTTCTGTCTGCCATGCCCACCATATATGATACTAAGGTAGTTCCTTCACCAATATTTATATGCCGAAAACTCATGCTTAGTAATCTCGGTTGCTTGTATAAGTGTTGCTAGTAAGAACGATAGAGTGTTTACTGACGAGACCTTTACGATGTTAAGTAACTGCACAGTACTATTAGTAATAAAGTGTACCATACCACAATGTGTTGGTGGAACCAGAAAATTTTCTGTACTACGTTTAATGGCGGCGATTATATGCTGACCAAAGGCCATCTGTCATCGGTCCCAGGTCTGGTTCGGTTTGCATTCGGTTATAAAAGCCGTAAAAGTGTTATATTAAGGTTTGGTAAGGTCTTCGATACGTAATATCAGTTTCGATTCATCAGCGGTTGACACATTGTGCGTCCCTTTTGTGTAGCAGTATGCCTTATCCCATATACTGCCCCACATGTCACTTCCTCTTCCTTACGTTGATGGCAAGATAATTCATTCGTTCAGGGCTCCCTTGAAACTTCTATCACTTTACTGGTCAAGGCTAGGGGTCGGACGAATAAGGTAAAAACATGTTCGAATATTCGCCAAGAAAATATTCGAATATTCGTTCAAAGTTTTTTTTACATGTTTCGGCCTGAGCGCCCTCCCCCTCCCATTCCCCAAGAAATCCGTTTTTCATTAAATACCTAAGTTTTATTCAGTCTATTGTCAATGTAAGGCATACGTATTAAAACCACAAGTTTTATTAAATCTACTAGGCATGGCAACTTGGAAGGCATACATAACACAATCCCCCCCCCCCCAAAAAAAAAAATTGAAGGGGCTACCAAATGCAGTATGGAATGAACGTAATCCACCAAGGGTCTTTCCTTTACACGTAAGATATTGAAGTTGACGTCATCTATCACCTGGTTGCCATGGCCCTGGTTGACTTCCCCATTCTTTATTTCCCAAATGGTTTAGGGAGAACTGCTGCGGGATTCCATAATCTCAACCCCAACCCCCTCCCCTCCCTCCACTTGCAAGTGACAATAGAAAACGCATGGATTTTCAGTTGGTTGGTTGGGAGGTAGTGAGGACTGGTTGGAACTCGAGAAGCCCACAGGAAAGCTTAAAAACTAAATCAAAAAGCAAAATAAAAAACGTAAAATTACACAGAACTTTCATTTTGCGAATATTCGAATGGAGTATATCGTATTCGAATATGCTCTTAACGAACGAATATTCGAATATTCCTCCGACCCCTAGCTTAGGCTATAGTGTTTCCAGATCATGGTGGTTTGTAACACTTTGGCTGAAGCATATTCCTTTCTCGTTGCATTATTTCTCGCTTGCTGTAATGCCTTCCTGCCTTTCCAATGATCATCCGCATTTCCATTGTTTTAAGCCCTTGTATTCCTTCACTCTCTTGTTCCTACAACCCTCTTATAGCGAATGGGAATTCCCTCTCTTCTTTTTTTGACTCGGTTTCTTTTATTTTATTTTCTCTGCTTTTACCGCTGAGTAACGTGGTGAACCCTGCTTAAATGAAGATGCCTCCGATCCTACTGCCTCCATCTTTACCTGCTTCTTTCTCTCTAATGTGCAGAGACTCCAAGAATAGTAAGCATTCTTAACGTTGCTTTCCCATCTTTAATTGTACAATGTCTAGTCATTACTTTCACCGAGGCATTGGTAAGAGGAGAGAGAGGTCGCCCATGCAGTGTTCCTTTAGCAGCGAGTGTGAAAATCTCTACCGTAATTTGGACTAGAAAAGCGTCTCTACTTTCTTTACTGTATTTTACTGGGATTACACAGGATGTAGACCCAGGCAACCTCGTCTGTATAGGGTTTGCAGCAAACACTAAAGAGCTCAATAACCAACCTAAGCGGCCAGTAAACCTAGTCATGCTATGCACAAATAAGGCTTAGATTGACCTACACTATCATTACGGCACAAGACGAATAACGACATCAATAAACCTGCCATCCACAGTGATAGCCTTCTGGTGATATCATCAGCAAGCCTAACACTTTTGGTAGAAGGAGTATGGACTCATCGTAGCCAGGGAAAAATGCGGAAGACCCAGATGAAATCGACCCAGCTTAGTGACGTACAATTTGGGAAGTAAGATTTTTCAGCTCCATCATCATCACTACCTTACTGAGGAAGCAGATAGAGAGCAGATCTCGAAATGGTGCAGTTATGGGGACCCCCTATACTGGCCTTACCTGACAGCTACGACAACCTCACTCTACGAGTTACAAAGGTACACCCTCATTAACATGCCTTGATGATTTCAAGACGTGGAAGGACATGTTTTCCTGCCTAGCCAACGAAAAGGATTCGATGCCATATGTACTAGAAAGAGGACCTTCTGAGAGTGCCACTGCCACACCACTAGAAATGATGGGCTGGTATCAGTAAAATGCCGAATACAAGGTCATGATGATGCGGACGGTGGCCCCAGCCCTGTTAATTAACTTCCACGGCATCGAACACGCACGTCTTATTTGGAAAAGACTACTCCAGGATTTCGGATATATTGATCCATTCGACAAACTGTATAAGCTGTGATATCTGATGACCATTGATTGAACTCTAACGAGTATGTCACATCGTAACTAAGACGAGTAAGAGCCCTGCTAGAGGACATTGTCCTATCCATTAACAATTAACATAGGTAGAGGCTGAATCCTGCTACCATTGATTCGAATGGATCAATGCATCCGAAATCCTTGACTAGTCTTTTCCAAATAAGACGTGCGTATTCGATGGCGTGGCAGTTAATTAACAGGGCTGGGGCTACCGTCCGCAGCACCATGATCTTGTATTCGGCATATATATCATCCTTCTCTCGCCATCTCTAGGGAATCGCTATTATGTTCTGTAGGGAATGAAGTGGGTCTGGCTCCGAATAACGCAGTCTTTGCTCACGAACGTATTAATACAAGTAGTATGAAGGTTGGATGCAGCAGCTTGCCGCTGGGCCTCCCTTGTCTGATGCTCCCAAGGTAGGGTACTGACTACAAGTGAGAGACGTGGAGCTCGGCGCCAGGGTCAATGGATCCGGGAACCTAATCAGGCCGGGTGGCATAAGGCAACCCGTAACATCCTCCCTCCATCAGATCAATGTTGGCCTTCGGACAAGATGCTTCTCCAGTCGGTCAACGAACAAAGGTGTGACAAGGTAATGAAGTTCAAGTTACAGTAATGAAGTTTCTCATGTTACAAGTCTGCCTGAAGAGTTTGTGTCTCTTTCTACCATTTTTTCTTTCAGCTCATGCAACAATGTTCTTCAGTCTATTAAGCAATTAGAAATAATGGGAAACAAACGATTTTGGGAGCAAGCCTCGTCTTCTTCTTAGTGATTCCACCCACGGTCGATGACGACAGGGACACAAAGATTACTTGACATATCGAGCAGAGTTCCAACTCGGCACATCATTTACCTGATCACGGGATCAATTCAATTTCCTACTATAACACTCTTTTCATCAGCCTTACAAATTCACAATCCTCAACAAGATGACTGCAACTTCACTAATGAATCCTTACTGTTACAAAGGTGTCACAAATCCTCAACATGAACAATCACCAAAATTGATATTTCCCACTTCAGCGGAGGTTCAAAAATTAATTCTTCAGTGGGAGTAACACAGCATGTAATTCTTCAGCGGAAGTTAAAATTGAATCGATTCTCGAAAATTGTCTGATGATCATTAACTTAATTGGCATTTAAAGTCCATGAAAATCACACGTAAATCACAGTCCAAACCACACCGTGTCTTGAGAAAAGTTCCTGAGACTGCACTGTGAAAATAAAAGTCCATCATAGTGGAAGTCCCATGGTTAGTGTCCTTCACCAAAAGGTACAAAGTGGACTGTTGAAATGTTCAGAAAAGTCACCATCCCGAGGCAACTCCTACTTAAAGGGAAAAATTACAGCTTTACACTGCAGAGATCTATTAGGTCAGTGTTCGAAAGGGTGGGTAGGAGGACATGAATTTCTCACCGAAAACTAGTTTCACTTACAAGCTTACAATTCCGTCAATGACAAACTTAAAAAAATTTATGAGGTAAACAGACTTAAAGATGATACACAAAAAACAAACTTAAGTAAAGCTGGAAATAACAAAAATAATGGACGTAAGCCCTGGATATCTGAGAATCTAATAAAAAAATTGATGACAAAAATATGTTATGGAGAAATGTTCTTAAGAATAAAAATGAAGAGACAGTTGATATGTACAGTAAAGCTAAAAATGAAGTAAGTAAGCTTATACGACTTGCTAAACAGAATTACTACCAAAATATTTTCAGTAAATTAGGCAATGATTCGAGGAAAATTTGGAACAAGGTAAACGATTTGACAGGTCGCACCAAAAACTTAAACATTGACGAACATCTAAAGAAAACTTTCCCGCATGCAAACTTTAAAACACTTGCAAATAACTTTAATTTTAATTTTGCAGAACAAGTTCCCAAACTGAAAAAAAGATATGCTAATAGATATGCTTTACTAAAACAAAATACTACACGACCAATTTTTGGTAAATATGGTAGGCGTAGGCATTCTGCCACAGAAAGTAAAAATTAGATGAGTATTTTGTATGCTTCTATTGATGAGATATCTGTAATTGTAAAGAACATGAAAACAACAAATGCAACTGGTATTGACGGTTTTGTTTTAAGCCATTTTCAAAAAACTAACTTTAATTCTTCTATTTTAATCTCTAAACTGATCAGTAAAATCATTGATAGTGAATGCTGGCCTGAAGGTTTGAAAAAACAAGTTCTTAGACCGGTTTACAAAAAAGGACAAAAAAATGACTTAAATAACTACAGACCCATTTCGCTTTTACCAGTAATTAATAAAATAATTGAAAAGTTTTTTTGCTAATAAAATCACAGAGTTTCTTGATAAAAATAAGCCTATAACGAAGCAACAATTTGGTTTTAAAAAGAATTTAGGGACCAGTGATGCTTTAAAGGAAATTAATGACATGATCACAAAGCAAGCATCACAGTGGCAAGCATGTTAGTGCAATACTTATTGACTTACAAAAAGCCTTTGACACCATAAATCACGCAATTCTTTTTCGTAAATGTAATGCTCTGGGTCTAAGAGGAAAAATTTTAAACTTTATTAAAAATTACATGGAAAACAGAATCACTATTACAAAAATTAAAGATGAATTTAGCGATATGGCAAATGTAAATACTGGTGTTCCCCAAGGTTCTGTGCTTGGTCCACTGTTATTTTTAATATATATTAACGATATTGAAGACGCTTTAAATCACGGCTCTGTCTTTTTGTATGCTGATGACATCATTTTAATATCGATAAAGGAAAATATTGAGGAAATGCAGGCAAGCCTCCAGGAGGATTTTGACAATATTAACGATTGGTTTGTCCTAAATGAAGTGTTTATTAGCGAATCCAAGACATATTTGATCCGTATTATGAATCCACATCGTAAATCAGAATCGGACTTTGATATCTTTATTCATAATAAACAATGTAATCGTTCAAATTGTATTAACAATTGTATAAAACTTAACAGAGTCAGTGAAGTGAAGTACTTGGGCTTTACTCTGGATAGTAAATGGAATTACAACAAACATATTAACACTATCATTATTAAATTAAGAAAAATAATGCCAAGTCTTTATAAAATGAAGAATGTTCGAAGTAAAACAAACAAATTAAAAGTCTATTACGCTTGGATTGAATCTGTTCTGAGGTATGGTATTGAAGTCTATGGATTCACATCAAGCTCTGCATTATCTAAACTTCAAAAAGCACAAAATAAAATCATTAAGATATTTTTTAGAAGTAAAATTTGTGAAAAAACTAATGAATTATTCACCAATATAAAAATTTTAAGGATCACTCAGTTGAGAAATTATGTTGTGACCCTCAACCACTACTATAGCCATAATTTTAAAACCAATGATAAGTCTAAAACCCTATACTTTAGGAGAAGCACTTACCGGCACACAGTACCATTTGCAAAAAATGTGTATGGTGAACGAAACAGAGAATACACTGTACCAAAACTGTTTAACAGCTTGCCTGAACACCTACTTAACGTTGAAAAATTAAGGGACTTGAAAAGGACGCTAAAAGCACATATGTGCCTTAAAAATATTTAAAGATGAACCTTCACTTTTTCTTCTCCTTTCACATAAAACTTTGTACCTTTTGCTGTGGTTATTAATTTATAATAACTTTGACCCACTCTATCTTTAACTATGGACTTGCTTGTGTTTACGTTATTGCCTTATACTTTCTCACCATGTTAGTATTATTATTAAGTTAAGTTTTTCAATTATGTGAAATATTGTTGAAATATAAAGAAATACTGAATATTGTAGACTCCTACAAGTTTGAAATAACAAACTTCGAGTCAATATGCAATCATTTATCATTTATATAATGCTAAAAAAAAACAAAAAAAAAAAAAACTTATATTAGTTCCAGAAATTTAAAGAGGGGGAACTGTTAGGTTCGAGAAAAGATCTCTTCTGTACGACTTAATTACGAAACACGCCACTACACCATGCAATCTAAACAACTGTCTTCCACACTATTCAACTCTGCAAATTGGCCATTAAATGTCCGCACAACGAGTTAGCAGAAAGTTTTGTTAAATTCGATGTAATTCTGGCAAACGGAAGCCAGTGAGCAGAGGTCAGTTTGTTCACTTTCCGGAACGGCTTTGTACACCCTGAATGCAGACTTCTTGCCCCTATTGCAACTTGCATGTTGACAATCTCGTCGAATAAGGCATGCAGCCTCGCCAGAAAGTTGAAGATAGCACACACTTCATGAGGACACTGCTGAGAATATTGTACACTCATCTGCCAACAGAAGCTTCTTTGTGACGACGGCAATTGCCGTTTTCGTGGCAAGTGGTAGAATACGTAACCACCTGCATTTCTTTCTTCTCCTTGGTACACTACTGGTGCAGCATGGAAGTTGAAGACTCTCCAGTAAGTGACATCACCAGGTGACTTCGAGGATACCTCCACGCCGTCTCCTGCTTCTCCACCTCCCTGGTGACCACCCCCTTGAAACAACCACTGTGCTGTTGATAACTCCAGTGATTCACCATCTTTCCCATTTTTGGCACTTCTCAACCTGGAAACCGGCAGTTGTGCATAGCCATGAATTGTCACTTATTTTTGTTGTCGTCTGCTGAACACCAATTCTGTTGTCTGAAACAGTGCGCCAATGGGGTTGGTCAGTCTCTGCAACGTACAAAAAGCGCTCCATCTTAGACTTTAGTGCCAAGGTATGATTGTCGTCTAACTGCGGATCGTGAGCATGATGCCACATTTTTCGATGCACTGTGAGCAACCTCGAGAAGCATTCGTTGCTATACTTGCCAAGAGTTCCTCTCTTGAACGCTGTGGGCCAGTGAAAGCATTGCTTCCGTCCGACTGCATCAACAGTGGAGTGAGAGCAGGGTCAAAAACAACATGAAGTCCAAATCATCCAGTACTGGTTGGCTTTTCGTTTCAAAAAACGGAGCGAACACGAACTCGGTCGTGAACCCGGACCCCTTAGTCTTACGAAAAACTGTGGCAGTCATGAACCGTGGGTCGTGCACTAATTCAAAATGTCTGGGTGACAATTTCTTAGAGGTAGGCTCGTTCTGATTCGATATACTGTCACTTGTTACAAAACTGCATTTCGATTGAAGTAAAGCCTTAATAACGAGGCAAATTTACTGGAGAAATCATCCAATTTTTCTTTTCGTTCAGCTTTGCTTTCCGCGAGAAATGTTTGAAATT
This sequence comes from Lithobius niger, assembly GCA_023313725.1. Taxonomy (NCBI): domain Eukaryota; kingdom Metazoa; phylum Arthropoda; class Chilopoda; order Lithobiomorpha; family Lithobiidae; genus Lithobius; species Lithobius niger. The sequence continues at coordinate 8,822 of JAHWFP010193275.1, forward strand.
GTCAATCTCGTCACCTTGCTTCTGAAGCCGATGCATGACATCACTACTTAGACCCTTCACTTGTTGCGAAAATTTATTACTGTGACGCGTCAATTCTTGAGTAACGTTCCTCTTGAAGGCCTGCATTTGCGATGAAAAATCATTGCTTTGGGGTGTCAAATCTGCACTTGCTCGTTTGGAAATGTCTTGGAGTTGTGCCTGAAAATCGTCAGCTTGCTGCTTAAGATTCGTGCGAAGCGCGGTGTCTTGAACATCCAGACGCTGTGAAATTGCATGAGACGATGTTTTTAATTTATCGACCAAAGTCGTTTCGTTATCTTGCAGCATTGCTGTTAATTCCAATATTTCATTTTCCAACTGAGAGACACTATCTAGTTGTGGTGGGTTTTGGTATGGTGGGATCGGTGTCGAAGCCTTACTATTGTTCACTGAATTGTTCACCGAATTTTCATTCTCGTCATCACTTCCTTGTGCACTAAGGAAGATTTCCTTTCATCCATGTTTACGTTTAGACTAAATATTGTGTGGAAACTTTCAGGAAAATCAATGCTCGTTCCCAGCTGAAAACGGCCTGCAACAAATTTGCAGAATACTGCATTTTTTTTTGCTGAATTGCAAATTTTTGGCAGAATATTCTAGCTTGATTTGCAGTTTACTGTACTTCAAAATTTTCCTGCAAAATTCCTGCAGTCTGACGGACTACACATTTGATGCCTTGCAGATTATCTGCAGTTTGATGGAATAGACATTTTTGCTTTACAAATTTTCTGCAGACTGATGCAATGAGACTTATGCTTTGCAGATTTTCTGTAGTCTGGTGGAATATACATTTTACGACTTGCAGATTTTCTGCAGTTAAAGGTGCTTGTTAACCATTTCGATAGTGGTGCCCATATTCTAAACACAGCATCCACGTTCCAGATTCGCCGTTATCCAATAGGCTGATGTGGGTCGTGATCTCTTTCTATGATAGTTATGAAAATTGCGATGCTGCCGTGAATAGTGGTGTTCAATTTTTAATTTACTAATTTTATATTAATTGCTTTTCTACGGTGCTGCATCTAGAGTTGAAAAGGTGAAAAGACGGAAAAGGAGGACGTCTTAGTGTTGGTTGCATTTATCTGTGAAGCCACAGGAGTATTTTCAGCGTACATTGGAGCACTGCACACGTAAAGCGAGTGTTGACCATCGAAATTTACAGCATCCCTATTGCTTTATCTTTGGGAGGGAGCGTATTTTTCACAAGATCCCAAATCTTTATTCTCAAGTGATCAATACTACTGCAAAGTCCAATATTTTGATTCGCTTTCATCAAGTGAAGGAACACTAATAATGAAATTAAGGGTTTAGTTTTGCTTTATTCTAAGCCTATATGGTATTACTTGAGCAGTAAAATAAGTTTAAATTTAAATTTGAATCTTGTTGGACATTTTCATTGGAATCGCATGACGTCAGTGTATTGAATTTGTGTGTAGGCATTGCAACCTCTCCCGCTTTCCTTTATTCCCCAATCGTTGTGCAAACTCTTCTTTTCCAACCCTTATTTCTGCGTTCCTTCGCAACTCTTCGGTTTGCCACACCAGCATTAAAACTTAGTATCTTCATACAGAATTTATCTGACCTGCTGGTAGGATTAACTTAGACGTCTCCATTTTACGTAAGATGTGGAGGTCATTACCTTCGTAACATTTCTGTTCTGGGAGGGGCTTCATAAATATGTGGATCCTACCCTTTGTTGTATTTATTGTTGTGTTGTGTTTTTATGTATTATTGTTGTTATTTTTTGTGTTTCATCTATGTTTAGTTGAAAGTTTTTTTTTTTTACAATTGCTGAATGTGTTAATCTTAGAATTTCAATTTTTCTTAATCATACTCGATGATACCGTGTATATATATATGATTGAAGTCCTCTCTCCAGCAAAACTAAAACTATTAATTTCTCTGTTTCTATTCAATATGTTTTGACCAAACTTGGCCAGATAGTACTGTAGATAGCAACTTTTCCAAACTTTACATCAACTTTTATGCAATTCCGTGCAAGAGTAAACGTAGTAAGCCACACGTAAATTTGAAAACTGTTCACTTCTTGTTGTTGTTGTTCTTGTTCTTCTTGGCTGACACGGTTTCATGAAAAACTACTGCACCTACCTAAAATCTGAAACATGATCTGAGCCAGAAATTTCCCTGGGCTTCAACCTTACAGGGACCACTTTTTCAATTGGTGGATCCATTCCGGAGTTACGGGACCCTAAACGATCATTTTGATTGTTTTACATTGTTTTAACCATTGTATTTAAGGAACAATGCCACTCAGCAAACTCCAGATCCATTCTTCCTGCATGCAACAATCGATAGCGCGACACCATAGCCGTAAAAAACGTACACGGATTACAAACAAAAACGTCAAGTGTGCCGTAAAAAAGGGGGTTATATGATTGAAGTTTCATTTTACTTGTACAAATAAAATAATCAAATGTACAATTCAGAAAATTGTATCTGTTTAAGTGCTGTTACGCTTTACCAATCATATACGTTACGTAAAGCACAGCAACACTTAAACAGATGCAATTGTACATCAAATTGGTTTGTACATGAAATTGTACATTTTCTGAATTGTACATTTGATTTGGTTTTTGTTTGTATTATGGTTTAGGTTTGATAATATTTTAGGCATTAAGTCTTAAGGACATTTGGTCATTCTGGAAAAGTTTAATTTGATTTGTGGTTTTGAGTGATTAGGAAAGTTAAATTTTTTTTACACCGAGATTAATTTTAAAATTTTGATATTCATTTTGCGTTTTTGCATGATTTATGTGTATTGTTGTGTGTTTTGATTGCGTAAGCGTTGTCTATGTCATGTTTTACCCTTGAATAAATGGGTCACGGCCGGACTTCGACTTCAGTACTCAGGGACATAACGAAGTATTTTTCTAATGGGATTTGGTCGGGAGGAGGGGGGACCTTGGGAAAAGTGTTTTTTTTTATAGGTTAGGTATTTCTTCGTGAGGGCAGGGTGTACGTGATATTTTAGAACGTAAACATTCCTAACTTACTACTTGTTACTTGGCTGTTTCTGTAGGGCTCTATACAGGGGTGTATAAGCCTTTTGGCGTGGATGCAACTTCATTAGAATATTACATCAGATTCTTAAGAATAGGGGGTTTATTGGTCGGGTTGTATCCGGAGTGAGGAGGAGCCAATTGGAATAAATACTGAGCGGCACCAATCATTCAGAGCGTTTAAGCAATAGTTGGTCCTTCAATGCAGTCGGGTGCGACTTCGTCCACCGCTACTGGGTAGGCTACTGTTATGCTGGATCATCTTTAGTTATTTGTGCCAGTTAGTGTGTTCTTCTGTTTTCCAACTGTGGCAAATATTTTTTGGTTTTAACTTTAACATGGCTTTGTACATTTGTACAGCGTTTCTTGCTATTCATACTTCTCGAGTGTCCCCTAGCACTTGGGAAGAACTGGTTGACCCGGATGTGAACCACTTGTGCATTCCTTCACTTCCAACCACGTTACGTTTAAAGCATTGTAAGATGGTAAGTTAAACCAGAGTTTGTCTATAACATTTGTGTTCAGTTTCCCTTTAGTTTTGTGAATGTACTCGTACACCCAATTTCTAAGACAGAGCGGTTTGTCGTGACGTCATAGGAGGTGGCAAAAAAAAGTGCCTTTACACTCACATCCAGATAAGCGAGGGAGAAGAGGACATTTACACCGTCCTCCAGATCGACGAATTCCAAGACGAGGGAAGCAAACACTCCCATCCAGATCGATAAATTCCAGTGCGCGGGAAGCAGCCACTCCCAATCCAGATCGAAGAATAGCAGTTAAAAAAAGCACCTTTACGTCCTCCTCCAGATCGATGAATTCCAGCGAGCGAGAATAAGACATTTACACCCTCGTCCACATCATCGTCTTTCTCGGAATGTTTCCTGGTTAATTTTTTTTGTAGTCTACATCTTCGGCAGCCTTTTCTCCCTCCGATTCCAGCAATCGTAGACTCGGAAAGACCGGAGCAATTTTGTTTCATGGTGGATTTCGCCATTTCACGCTGCACAGATAACTTCCTCATCGGCTACAATTTTGGTTTTACATTTATCACAACGTGCCATTAGTTAAAAGAAGAAAGCTGATGTCTGTTAGTGGATTCCATGCGGTTGCAAACGCCCGTGGTATTTAAAAAAAAAAAAATGGTTCACACACACTTCCGCAAACTTCTGGTTCACGTGAATCGCACTGTCAATAGAAAAAGCAGTTGTGTATAATTTCATCCAAAAACACTCAAAAACTCACGGAATGTCTCAAAAGAATCACAAGCACTTCATGCTTCTATATATGTAGTTGAATTCAATCGATGGTTAGTAAAAACTACCATTTTATACTTAGTTTCGAGAGCTTTGCTACCTCGTTCGTCTGCCATCTAGCCTCCTCCTAAAGCTAATAATAATAATAATAATAAGGAGAAGAAGACGAAGAATAATAATTTAATTTAATTTAATTTTAATTTAAAGGGGGTAAAAATTGCACGAAATTGGTAAGAATTTGTGTGTGCAAGGATACATTATGAAAAATTACACAAAAAATACATTATATGTTTATAAAACCAAGTAACTCAAAGCAAAGTATAACTATTTTAGTACACGTGGATGAAGGATCAAATTTTAATTTGTTTTTAAACTTTATATTAATTATATATTTTTCTTAGCTCTGGGGGTAATTCATTAAACGTATGTGGTATTATATAATTATGCAAGATTTCTTTTACCATATGAATTTTTCCATGCCCGTTCAATGAACCATTTATTATTGTTTCTTGACGGTTTGTTTTTAGTATTTTAAAATCACAATTTTGTGTTAGAATTATGCATTTCATAAACTGCCTAAAGGTAAAGATATTTTGTTCTGCAAATATTGTTGCTGCAGTTTGCTTAAAGGACCATCTACATAATAATCCTGGAGGCCGGCTAAAAGGAAGACTAAAAGGAAAACCGGAAGGACAACAATCACTTTAATCGCTTCTCATTGTTTTCGTGCACGTGTAATGTCTTTGCTACGGTGCCTAACAATTCCTGATGCACGTGCTAAGGATTGAAAACTATCGTCCAAACCGTTGATTGTTGATGGGTACAATGAAAGAAATGAAGAATGAAGAAGAATGAAATGGCGGCCGGGGTTGACGTTGTTTTGCGAACGTTAGTTATAAAGAAGGTTATTACGAGTAGTGAGCTGAATACCGGTCTGGTTTCCGAGGAAACCTTTGCAGCAGTGATGCTGGAGGCGGCGAGGCAAGGGGTGTTGGAAGCGGACATGAGAAGGTTTGGAGTGAACGCGAAATTGGTGACTCAGTCTGATTGGTGTGTTAATGATGGCGTACGAAGTAGTGAGTCACGAAGCAAGGCAGCTGCAGAAGCTGAGAAGGAAACGGGGCGTGAAGCAGCAGTGCAAGCGGTTCACAAATATTTTAGTGAGGCTGTGGTGGGTAACAAACATGAGATGTCAAGGTGGAGTGATAGTGACGAGGGTGCGGATGACGACTCTGTGGTGCAATGCCGCTCGAGGAATTTACAGGCCCTGAGAATGCTCTATGGTGGGAGTTTAGCAAACATTCGGATGCCAAAGTCAGTCGTCATGGTGTGTGATCCGACTGGCCGCCCCTATGCTTCGTCACAAGTGTATTTGTCAGTGGAGAACGTTGTAGGAGTGCAGGAAATAGCTGCTATTGGCTCGTTGAGAGCTAGTCATGCGTTTGAAATTGAACTGCGAACGACGGCTGCAAAGCAGAGGTTACTTCACGCTCAAGTAACATTAAACAGGCGTCCAGTTGAGCTGTTCGACTTGCACGACCAGGTCATCCAGGCTAGGATTCACTGGTTACCGCGTAGTGTCACTCCACACGATGTGAGCAGGGCCTTTGGCAAAGTGGCAACGCTTGAGCAACATTCGTTTGAGAAGCTGGTGGTGCGCGAACGTGAATTGTGAGAGTCTGGTATACGTCTTGTGTCATTACGACTTCGGGAATCCGTGACCATTGAGGACGTCCTGGACGTTGTGAACATCCGTGGTATCCCAGCTCTGTTCGTGGTAAATGAGCGAGCGCCTAAATGCCTAAGGTGTTTGATGCGTGGGCATTTCAAACGCGCCTGCATGTCGCTTTACTGCAAGACTTGTGGCTTGTGGAGGGCCCCTCGTCAGCTTTGTTCTCACCTCCTAGAGGCACGTCGTGCGGTAGAGCAGCCCCGAGCAGCCCCGGCCCACAGAAGAATGGAAGGTGCAGACAAGTCGTTGACGACAGAGTGAGTCCGTTGCACTGGGGTCGGGTGTCTTACGTAGGAGTGCTCCAGACCTCTCTGCAAGTGCGTCCACTGCTGCAAGCCGAAATGCTGGCTTGGTGATGTTGGATAAGGATCGTGGTGAGGCATCTGAGAGTCAAGGCAGGAGTAAAGATGATGTGCGTTCGAGGGGAGGGAATGGAAGTGATGATCAGGGTGATACTCCACCTGCGAAGAGGAAAAGAAGTGCTAAGAAGAAGAGGAAATCAGACCTCTCTTCAGTTGTTCATGGTGATCGCCAGGTGTGTGTGTCGACTGGGGAAGAATCCAGTGAAATGGTGGTGCATGAAGATGAAAGTGGTAGAGAGAAAGTGCAAGAAGATGATGGCCTTGCGGATGCTGAGCATTCGTACGCACTAACGAATGTCCAGGGTGATTGTGATGACTGTGGCATGGAGATGTCACCTAACCTAACACAGGATTTGTCAGGTAGTGTGGAAGGGACTGGGGCAGTTGTTAATGACAGCCAGAGTATAAAAATCACCCCGCAGTCTGGAGAAGAGGGGGGGGGGGGGGGGGAGTGTAGAGAGTGCTGTAGGCAAGGGGTATATAGTATTGGATACTTTCGTATTTTTGGATGTTTGGAGTTTTTGGCGTTATGGGGATTTTGGGAAATTTGGAGGTTTATGGTCATAACGTTCCATGCCATGTTTTGGAAATCTGGTTGTCTAGGAATATTAATCATCTTAGTTTTCGCTGCACATAATATTAATTATAGCACTGCTACCTGGAATGCGCGCGGGCTACAGGGTAAGGCGGAGCAGTTATTGCGGCACGTGGATATTTTAGCGGTACAGGAGGCCAACAATATGCAGGGCTTCAGTGCAGCATCCTTGAAAGCTGATTTTGTTTATTCTGGGTTGAAAGTTGCTATTTTTGTGAAATGGGCGGTTCCGTACCTTCCACTTGACATAGGTTTCCGGGTCCATGGGATTGATGCTTGTGCTGTCAGGGTTTGTATGGCAGGTCGATGGGTTTCTCTGGTTTTCTTGCATGCAACGGGAAACCCATCAACGGCGGGTTGGGCTTCTTGGCTGGCTCAGTTTCAGTTTCCGTCGCCATGTCTTGTTGGAGGTGACTTCAACGGTCACCATTACGATTGGGGGGCGTTGCAAGTTGATGCCAGGGGTCGGCGGTTTAGTGCTGTGGTTAATCTGGTTGGCTGGAGCATCCTTCAGAATGGGTCCCCGACGTTTTCAAGGTGGCAGAATGGTCAGGTTCAAGAATCGGTGTTGGACTTTTTCGTCTGCACACCGGCCCTTGCTTCCCTGTTTGTTTTTGGGGTTTTGGATGACTTGCATAACAGCGACCACTTTCCGGTTTTCTTGCGCCCAGTTGGTGCTATTCCCACTGCTTACGTGGTTAATGGTGGGATTTTTACTGTGTGGATTCATGAAAACACTCATCGTGCGCAACAGCGTTGGCAGCGCCCCTCTGTGACAGCATCATGAGTGGTGGACTGAACTGTGCACCAGGGCAGTTCGTGATAGGCGCAAGGCCTGTAGGCAGTGGAAACGCTCCCCAAGTGAGGAGTGGTGGCTTATATATCTAGGCACTGCTAAGGAGTCTTCGTATTTAATTAGGAAGGAAAAGGCAAATTTTGGTGAGTGCCTGTGCGAGAGGGTGGCTCCGCAGCCTCTTTGGGTCAGGCTTGGCGCACTTTGCACCTCCAGGGCCGGGAAATGAATCAGATGTGGATGTATGATCCAGTGTCCTTTGGTTCTGGTGTGCACGCTGTGCTGCGCTGGGAGGAGATGGCGGACGCCTTCAACGAAGGGTTTGCAGGTGTGTATGCCCTTCCAAGCGGGGCACCTCCGCCACTGTCCTCTTCGCGTGTTCTGTCTTATGCAGGTGATGAGCCATGGAGTCACGCGGAGTATGCAGCGGCACTTCATATGTGTAAAAGCACTAGCGCTCCGGGAATTGATCGTGTGTCATACAACGATTTGAAGAGCTTATCGGATAGTGCACAGATTAGGATTGTGGCTCTGTTTCAGAGCATTTTTGATGGTGCTGCTGTTCCGAGTTCATGGATGTCTACCATCCTGGTGCCTGTCCACAAGGCTGGAAGTGATAGGTCGAATGTTGTAAATTATAGGCCTATCGCTCTCCTATCGTGCATCAGGAAGGTGTTTGAGCGTATGCTGTACAGAGGCTAAGTTGGCACTTGGAGTATTTTTAGTGTCTGGCCCAAACTCAATTTGGGTATAGGCCAGACAGGAGTGCACAGGATGCTGTGCTGCTCCTTCTGACCAGCTTTAGAGAGGCCTGGGCTCAGGGTCAGGTTGTCATGGCTATCTTTTTGGACATGAAGGCGGCCTATGACATTGTTGCTATAGAGTGGGTCAGGGCCTCTCTGCAGGCTATGGGATTCAGTCCGAAATCGGTTGCATCAGTGGTTGCACTCCTTGGGGTGCGTAGGTTTGCGACCCGTGAGAATGGGTTTTGGTCGGCTGAGGCAAGCACTGACAAGGGTCTTCCGCAAGGAAGTTGCCTCAGCCCGACACTCTTCGCAATTGCCATCAATGATGTCTTGGTTGAGTTAGGAGTTTCTCAGAACATTGTCTGCTATGCGGATGATGTTGCGCTTTGGTTTGTGGGGGACGATTTGGCACTTTTGTCTGACTGTGCTCAGCATGCTCTTGATCTGGTGTCGCTGCGGTTGAAGGAGAGGGGTTTTCTCCTTGCACCGTCCAAGACGGAGGTTGTGATCTTCTCTCGGTGGAAGGCTGTGCAGGAGGTTCCTGTTTCTCTGTGTGTGGACAGTGTGAGGCTAGTTCCAAAGCCATCAGTTAAGTATTTGGGCGTTGTGCTTGACTCAGGACTTGAGTGGAATACACATGCAAGTCAATTGAGGACGAAAATCCAGATGCGTTCGTCGGTATTGAAAGCGCTAACAAGAGGTGGCTCTGTGATGAGAGGGGCCCTCCTATCAACCTACCGGACCTTTGTGAGGTCAGTGGTGGATTTATCACCTGCCGTTTCTGTCAATGTCGAAGCGGCACATTGCGACTCTACAGACAGCAGCCAATGAGTGTCTGCGTGTTGTATCTGGTTGCATTGCCTCTGCCCCTGTGCAATCCTTGTGGGTTGAGTGTAATGAGCCACCATTGGCGTATCGATCAGCGGAGCTTCTGGCACTCCTATGTTTGCGAAACCTGAGTCGTGGTTCCACGGACCTGGTGGGTAGGATTTTGTTAGACTACAGGGGCCTGAGTGAGAAGGCACGTGGGGTTCTTGGTGCTGCTGGGAGTGGTGTTTGTGCTTTGGTCTCCATTGGCAGTCAGATGTTTGATGTTGCGAGGGCTCTTCCTGTATGCCCGTGGGTGTGGTGACTTGGCTTGTCTGTGCTCTTCGATCAGTTGTACGTTGAGTGTAATGTTTTCTGCGATGCGTCGTTCTACCCGGACACGTAGATTGGTGGCATTGGTGTGGTGATTCTAGCGTTGAAGGTTGAGCAGCGGCGCCGTGTCAGTGCAATGACGTCTAGTATGGCATGTGAGTTAGTTGCAATTTCAGTTGCGTTAGATATCGCAAGCGATCTGGATCTCCCATCCTTTTCGGTTGAAACTGACTCGTTGTCAGGTATCAGGAAGCTACAGCGCTCGTGGGAGCTTCTGGATGTTTCGGACCCGCTGGTGTATACTATTGGATGGAAGTTCTGGACTGCATCTCAGACTAAAACTGTCTCGCTGCGGTGGGTGCGTGCCCATAGCGGATACCAGGGAAATGTGTTTGCGGACGATGTGGCAAAGGAGGCGGCTGAATCTGGAGTGGCGGAGGTGGTACCTCTCTTGTCCGCGCGTATGAGGAGACGACTGGTGCGGGACTGGTATCTACGCCGGTGGCAGAATGACTGGGCTGCTGCCCAAACTGGTAGGACCCTGTTCTATGTTCAACCAACATGATGCACTAGGTCTGTTTTGGACTTGATGTTTCTTTGGGAAGCGAAATTGCTCGCGATCATTCTCTGCTCCGTGCTCACCAGTTCAGGTTTGGGTGGGTGGGCTCACCGCTTTATGACTTGTGTGGTGTGGATGTCACCCCGGAACATTTCTTGCTTATTTGTCGAAAATATGTGGCTCACAGGCACCTAGTTACTATGTGGACTTCGCGTGTGCCTGGACTTCGGGGTGTATTGTCTCTCAACACTGGGAGGGATGTGTTGTCAAGATTGAGGGCTGTTGTGTGGTTCTGTGTTAGAACGGGTGTTCAGGTGTGATCAGCTGGGTGTTTGGCCCCTAAGTTTAGCTACTTTTTTTTTTTTTTTTTTTTTGCTTTTGGCACTCTCCTGGCTCTCCCGGCTCTTCCTTCTACAGTATGTGGGATGTTACTGCTTCTACACAGTGGAAAGGTTTTGTCCAATGGTTCCGGGGTACACATTTCTAGAACCAGTGCAGCAGTGGCAACGGTATCGGCTCATTGATGAGGGTCTGTGTTATGTTTTGGTAGTGGTAATTTGGTGGCTTGTGCACTAGTTCAGGAGTGTGTGTGTGCTTTTGTGGGGAAACTGATGCAATGCTTCCACTCGGATTTAGACTCAATGTGCCTGGTAAATATTACTGGCTCGCGGTGGACTGCTTGTACACAGTGGACATGGACTGTGCAATGGTTTGGAGGTAGGCAGTGTCAAGGACCAGTGTGGCAATGACAGTCGTCATATGTTTAGTGGCTAATCCGTGTAGTTGTTGAGTAGTAATAGTGTTGCGTTTGTAATTTGTAATTAGTTATAGTACAGGGTGCATGGTTCAGGGCCACAACCTTTAATAAATAAATTGAAAGAATCCATGTTTCACCTAAATGCGTATAGTTTTAAATCAAACTAAGCTACGTTGTTAATTTCGAAACTGGCAGGTGGAAACGATGCAATGGCTTATTTAATTCGCAGATGAAGGCTTTCACAGCTCAGCTGAATTGTTTCAAAGTGGACAACAACAATAGTTAGTTAGTGGTTAGTTTGTAGCATGAGCGCATGGCTCGAAGGCCCTTTCTGCTCAATAAAGAAACTCGAACTCAAACTCAAACAACAATCACTGCTGAGCACGAGGCTGATCATTGCTATCTTGCAAAGTAGTCGTTTACAATCAAAGCTCTGTTTCTGTTTCTTTAATTAGAGTCTAAAAGGCCTCAAAGCCGTACATTCTTTACTAAGTTAAACCTAAACCTAAACCTAACTTAACCTAATCATACACCACCACTAACACAACCACACTGGCCTTAATATGAATAAAGTCACCTGGAGTTCCAAAGCTCTGTGATTGAAAACAAAACAATAATGAGCCATTGTTAGGCCGCCATAGGCCGGCGATTTACTTCTTTCCTCTCCCAGAAAAGGAAAATGCCAAAGCAGCCGTGCTAAAGGTTTCAACTTTTGTTCTACGAAAGCTTATTTATTGACTTCCAACAGAAAAATTGTTTCATGCAAAGATGATGGTTCAGCGCTCACATTCTTTAAACGGTGCATCCTGTGATTTCAGCCACTGGATGCGCAGATTCAGTGACTGAGGCCAACAAAATTCACCGTTTGTCATCCAGTATTCGCAAAAATTGGATCGAAGAATTTTAATCCGTGAAAGCGTTTCTTAGTCAGTGCGTGCGAAAATGGGAGTGGGAGTGGGGAGGCGGGAGTGGGGAGTGAGGAGTGCGAGTGGGGAGTGGGAGTGAGGGGGTTGACAGTAGGGAGTGGGGAGTGGGAGGTAGGGGTTGGGAGTGGGGAGTGGGAGTGGGGACGGGAGGGGGGGGGGAGTGGGTCTGTAAACTTAATTCATGACCGGCCCCGTGCATAGCACGCGGGCTTCCTCTAGTTATTAAATAATACTTTCACCACTTTGTTTTGGTTAGATTGCATATGTTCAATAAAACCAGATGAAATTGTGCCATATAATAATAATTATAATAAATTCATTTATACAGCAAAGAAACTGTATTGGACAGTGTAGGGAATGCAATTATCCACTTCTACGCCGCCCGAAATTAAAAGAACAGCTAACAGGAATAAAATGATACAATAAAAACATGGAAAAAAAAGAAATAAAAATGCTGGTTAAATAATCCTTAGTCAAATGTAGACTATTACAAAACTTAATGAACTTGGAGAGATTAACCTCCCCCAAAGCTCTCTTATGCAGCAGGGATCATAGTCCAGTAAAATTAGGTAAAAAAACGGGCCAATAAAGGAATTAATTAGCAACAAGCTACAAATTTGTGGGATGGTCTCAGGTGGCGTGCACAACATACTAAAACTCCTCTGAAATCCGACCATTGCGTTGTCCACCATATTGGAAAAATGGCCGCCATTTGGCCCCAAAACACACATTTTCTTCTTTTTCTCCCAAACCATTGCCCCTACAAGAAAATCACCTTTATACATAATTTAAGATAAATAAATTTGTAGCTTGTTTTGTCTCAACAAACATTTTGTTAAGTGCAACAGTTTGGTCAAAAATTGACCTAGCAGTGCAATTTTAGCCATCGAGAAGCAGTAAAAATGGCAAAAAAATGTAGATTTTTCAAGTTTCTTCCCAAAATGTTGCTTTACTTAAATGTCTCTGAGGAAGATGTATTTCATTTGTGTTCTGTTTATTTGAAAAAGAATGTAAATGATCAGGATAGCATTTACGTTTTACCCCATGGACTTATCACCAGAAATCGCTTCCAGCAGTTCTTTTTATTTGGCTAGTGAGATTTTTTAAATGCTTCTTTTTAAATGTTTTTTTTTACGCTAAATTATTAACACTAAACTGAAGCGAACTGGTAAAGTCCTTTTTTTTTAACCATGCGCAGAGCAGTAAATAATTGTGATGAATCTTTCCAGTGAATAGCACGCAACTATTTAATAATTCAGTTATATGTGTCATAAAGTCTGATGAATAACTGGCAAGTTCTCTAATAGTCAGATATGGGCATGCTTAGGATGATTTGAAAGGTGGGGATCTCTATTCTTTCCATCAATTCTAACTGTTATTGTTTAACTTATAGGGAGTGTCCATTTGACGGTGAAGAGGTAATGGCATAGCGGCGAAAGCGTACGTTGATTTTCTAATTCAAAGTGCTCTTGTGGTCCTCTAATAGCCCGAAATGGACATGTTTAGGATTTTCTGAAAGGTGGGAATCTATTCTTTCCATCAATCCTAACCGAAATTATTCAACTGACCGTTCTACGCCCATTTAAATGTGAAGAGGTAATGGCGTAGCAGCGAAAGGGTATGTTGATTTTCTAATTCAAAGTGCTCCTGTGTGCCCTATAATAGCCAGAAATGGACAAGCTTAGGTTTTCTGAAAGGTGGGGAGCTATTTTTTCATCAATCCTAACTGAAATTGTTTAGGTTAGATAGGGATCATCCTACGCCTATTTTAAGGGTAGCTGTAATTGGTGTAATGGCTATTTTAAATTTCAGAGTGCCATTGTAATGCTCATATTGTATTTGTATCTAAGTTATCTAAGCTAAACAATCTCGATTATGAAGATAGATACCCACCTTTCAGAATATTCTAAGCATGTCCATTTCGGGCTATTAGAGGGCTCACAAGAGAACTTTGAATTTGAAAGTCAACGTACGCTTTTGCTGCCACGCTTTTACTTCTTAACCTTTAAATAAGCATAGGTTGGTTCTCATCTAAGCTAAACAATTTCGGGTAGGATTGATGGATAGAATACATTCCAACCTTTCAGGAAAGGAAGTGGCTATTTACAGGTACAGTACCTGCAAACAACTGGCTATTTACAGGTACTATACCTGTAAGTAAACGACTATTTACAGGTACTGTACCGGTGAGCTATTGGCTATTCACAGGTACAGTACCTGCAAGCAACTGGCTATTTACAGGTACTGTGTTTACAAGCAACTGGCTACCATAAAACTACTGAACTTGTGTTCTTCCTCATTATTTACTAATGCTAGGCACATAAAGAATAATTATTTCGATTACTGCAGTTTGATTTCACATTAAAGTACGATCTGCCTGAATATTCGAAGGTCGTCTAAGAAAACCCTGATAATTCCAGTAATATGTAAAGTACAGCCTTACTCGAGTAAGCATTAAATTACATAGCCATACGACAAACCTTTCAAAAGCATCGACTTATCAGAGCTGACATTGTGAGCGTGGCATGTGATTTTTTAACGTGAAATATACAGTCAAGCTCGTACGAAAGCCTGACAATAGCTTGTTTCAAGCGATCAAAAACAATCACTATGCCTCAACTAGTGTCGCAACCGGGGGGAGTAGGGGCTGGTGGAGTACCCCCATCTCCAGATCCGAAAAATTAGGACTAAAATTTGTTAAAACTAGCCAAAGCGTTTGTTGCAAGTAAAAAAAAATTGTTAAACTTGGTTTTCATAACTTTACAAAGGTACTAAAATTGCTAGAAATGAATTATTTTTTGGTAAGCCCTCCTTCTAGACAGACCCTTAGCTGAATTGTAGGACCTCATTTTCAATTTTTTATTTATTTTGCTCCCATCCCTTGCCAACAAATTTTGCAATAACTAACAAGCTCATCTGCACACATTACATTTACATGATTTTTCATTTCCATGCGTATCTCATAAACCAGATCCGACAACATGTTCATTCATGAAACCCAAATGAATCCGATTAATTGCAATTTCGTAAAAAGATAACACCGCACTAGTCAAAAGACGAAAAATCGTGCATACACACATTACATTTAAATATAGTTTCTTTCTACTGTGTGAATTTCGTAACTGATCAGGCATGGTGGTTATTCATCAAATCCATATAAGCCTAGGCTAGATATGAACGAAAACAGCATTTCATTGCTAATTTTTTTTTACGAAAATCGGCCCGGTGCCATCTGTTTGTTGTCTTTTATATCGTTAAATCCTGCAGCAAGCGAAGGAATGCACAAACTATGCAGAAACAAATATTATCAACAAAGTAAACATAAGCTAAGCCTAAATAAATTAATCTAAGAAAATATAGTAAGTTTTCAAGCGCCAGTGAACAATCTGTAACGGTTAACGACATAATTGATAACAGATGGCGCCACTATACAGTCGTATAATTTTTCCATTCGTATAAATGTGACTAATAAATCCGCTTTTGCAACTCTTAAAACGACTGCACAAAGTTAACGTTTTCAGGTAGATTTGGCCCATATCGCTCACATCTGCCCCAGTTAACATCAATTTGTGAAAATATTTAGAGATTTGATCGTCTTGACCACGAGTGATATAATCGTTGAGTCTGTAACTCAAGCGCCTTCCCGTAAAATTCACACTTATAAGGCGTTTCGTCGAAGTTTGTATAAGTACACTGTTCTGAAATTACACGTTAAACGTGGCTTTAATCACATCTAATGACCAAAAACCATGAACAAACAAATTTATCAACAACGTAAACGTTAGCTAAGCCTGCGTAAATTAATCTGAGAGAATCCAATACGTTCTCAATCACCAGTGAACGCTAAAAGTTAATGACACAAAATGACAACAGATGGCGCCACAGTATTGTGCGATGTTTGCTTCGCATTCATGAACACGCAACGTTTTATGCTCGAAACGATAGCTTAACGTCCACGTTTTCAGGTAAAAATCTGGCCCAGATTCCTCAAATTTGGCGTAGTTAACATCAATTGTGATTACAGATTTGGCCACCAGTGAATCTGTAACTCAAAAGCCTTCCCGCAAAATTTACATTTGAAAAGCGTTTTGTCGAAGCACAGCTCTAGAATTACGCGTAAGACGTGACTTTAACGCACATCTGCTGACTTTAGTAACGAGAATGATTAGTTACTAAATGAAAACCTTCATTGCAGTTTTTCCTTATTTTCGTAATGGTTTTCCTGGAAGATGAAACTACGATTCAGACAGCAATGCAGCCGGCTGCTTTCGTGCTACTGAAGTAAATTGGCTTTGGTGCATTCACTTTTTGAGCACTACCTGTGAATAGCCAATAGCTCACCGGTACAGTACTTGTAAATAGTCAATTACTTACAGGTATAGTACCTGTAAATAGCTAGTTGTTTGCAGGTACTGTACCTGTAAATAGCCACTTCCTTCAGAAAATCCTAAGCCCGGTCATTTCTGGGTATTAAAGGGCTCGGTATAGCACTTTGAATTCGAAAATCATCATAAGCTTTCGCTGCTACATCATTACCTCGTCACCTTTAAATGGACGTAGGACGGTTCCCATCTAAGTTAAACAATCTCGAGTAGGATTTATGGAAAGAATAGATTCTACCTTTCAGAAAATCCTAAACATGTCCATTTCGGGCTATTAGAGGGCTCGCAAGAATAATTTTGATCACGAAAATCAACGTACGCTTTCGCCGCTATGCCATTACCTCTTTACCTTCAAATGGGCATACGACGGTCTCTGCCTAAGTTAAACAATTTCAGTTAGGTTGGGTAAATCGCCGCCTCCACCTACCTCCAAGGGGTTTTTAAACTTGCTTTCATAGCTATTTTTTTCCAGTTACTCTTCATATGTATTCATGCTTTTCACAGAAAGTGAAAAATTTCATCACGTTTGGGCCCCAAGCCACCCAACTATATGAAATGTAATGTATATTGCGTGCGTTGGGGGCCACATGCGTGGCCTCTTTGGTACCGTTTATTCGCTGAATCATTGCCTCAGTTTAAAAAAAAAGAATAGAACTTTTTTTGCAGACAATTCCATGCTCTATAATTTCGGATTAAACATTATATATGCAGCCGTTTTCGTGATATGTTGAAAAAACCGATTTCGGGTGTATGTTTCCAATAATTGGTGGCATTAGCTCAACATTCTTCTACACCGTTTATTGGCTGAATCATTGAATCTATGAAAAAGGTGAACAGAACATTTTTTGTAGAAAATTGAATGCTGTATATTTTTGGAGAGAACATATTTTCATACCTGATCAACCGTTACCGAGATATATTGAAAAAAAAAACTGTTTTCGGACGCCATGTTTCCAAGATGGCAGACAACGCAATGGTCGGATTTCAGGGGACTTTTAGTACGTTGTTTAGCACGCCACCTGAGACCATGCCACAAATTTGTAGCGTGTTGCTAATTAATTCCTTTTTCAACCCTATTTGGACTGGCCTACCATGCTGAGACCCCCCCCCCAGAGAGTAGAAAATACCAAATGGGCACAATACGGTTAGCAAAAAAGTGTTTGTAATTTTCTCCATTAAAGGAGCCATGCGTTAATTTTAAAGGATTGCCACTAGTAAAGAAATTGTGGCATAAAGTAAAACAACCACTCGGGCTCCACTGCAGTTTGGCTGTGCAGAACAGAGTATGTGAGTTAAAGGTCAGCTTTAAGCACCTCATCTCCAATGACTCTAGTTTGAGAACTTTAACACGTTCCATGTATGGCAAATTATACAATCCTAGGACGTGCTTGGTGAACATCTTTTGGACCGATTTAATAAGTTTCATATCCTTGATGAGATATGGTGACCAGACCTGGCTGGCGTACTGCAGAATGGTATGGACGAAACCAAGAAAGCCCAAATTAAGATTGCTCTGTCTTTAGATACGAAACAACGTCTGATGAGTTGTGCTCTTTTTTTTTACACTTGTGGTGATATGATTGCAATGAGTTGTTGCCGATAGGTTTGCAGATATCAATACACCGAGATTTTCCGTTACCCTTACTTCATTAAGCAAACAACTCTCCCTTCAATTCTAAGTACTAGTAGGTCAAGATTAAGTGGCTACTCAGTCATGTCTTCTTTTTATTGTAGTTTTAAGTAAAAATAAAATAGGACAATTAAGCTTATAGTTTTAAACATTCTGCCAATTGCTGTACAGTTGCCTTACGCGTGTATTTCACTGCATGCAGCACTCCTTATAAATGTTAGCCTGGCAAACCTAGCACCACCCCCATGCAGACTCATAACTCATAGATTCTATCCTATACTTCAAGCATACCTATTTTATCTCTTGGCAGCCATTTGCTAATAATTCCATACTCTGGAAACATTAATAGTCATTTGGGCCGTTCAGGACCCATGTTCTAAGAGTTGGTTGAACAGTAGTCTTTAGAATAAGTTGAAATCCTAACTTATTTATGTACTGCAACTTTGTTATTTTTTTTTATTTCCAGGCATCCTTAACGTAGCTTTGAATAAGTTAGTACAACAAAGCTCTAACTACTGTAGTTGTGCTCTTGAAAATCTATTAACGGACGGACGTACAACAGATTGGAATGGCCAATTCAGTAGTTGTAGTATGGGGGAAGGTGATGATAAGCCATGGCTTATAGTAGATCTG
>JAHWFP010193278.1:15956-44958 GCA_023313725.1 Lithobius niger
ATTTCATCAAGCAGCGTCGATAGTTTCACTATGGAACAATTTTTAACGCAATGGGATGCAAGAGAGCATCCATTTTTACTGAGTCCTTGGATCAAAGGGCATCCCAGCACAACATTGTCGGAATTAACTGATTTTCCCTGAATTTGGCTCTTTCTGCACCATCAGTGCTTTTTGTAGAAAAACTTAGAAAAGCCGTTTTTTTAGGTGAGATCAGTTTCCTTGCAGTTTTCATAACCATCACAGGGCGTAAGAACTTGCAGCTAACGGTCCTAACAAAGTGGCAGTCCCTGGTTAGCTATAGGCCTACCTCCTAACTCTCTTAAACTTAATAACCCATTTTGGCAGCATGGACTGGACGGGACTCGAACTCTCAACCTTAAGATTAGCAGGATGACGCCCTAAATAATTACACAGACTTGATGAAACGCTACAAGTTTAAAACGTATAATAAAATAATATGACGTAATACTTTGTTTGTAGCGGATTGTTACTACATAATCAACGAACCTTCCCTCTGCTGAATGCTCGCCCTTTTTCTTTGCTACCCGTGAAAAGGAATGAACCAGCTTTTCATTTTTTTCATAAGATAATTGTATATAATTAACTATTGGCACCCAAATTTCAACAGAATAGGATGATAGCAATAGAAATTGTAATGGAAAAACTAAAAAACCGTACATCGAAAACACAATTCTGAGATAACTAGAAATGAAAGTTAAAAAAAAAACTTCAGTTTTCCAAATACCTAAACTTATCCTGGTCTACAATATGTCTTGGTAGCCCTTTTTGTTTACTCGGAATAATTTTCTGGCCTGTTTTTTTCTTTTTCGGGTGATTTTCTTTTCCCATGAAACACTCGTTTAGTACTATAACATTCTAGAAATGCACGCTGTGTGTTAGCACCAACAGGAAGACCCACAGTACAGAAAACATTCATTACTGATGAAGCGCCATCATTATATTGGCAGACGGCTTGTGCTGTAGCTAACTGTACAATGTATCGGCCAACAGAACTCTCTTTTCGACAATACTCCCATGTAACAAACATTGTTTACATATTCGTTGGGCTATGGTCATGGACCAAAAAAAAGACAGTTTTGCTGGTCAGGTCCTGGCCGAATTTTTTTAATTGCACAAAGGGATTTAGCAGGTGAATGTAAGCAATTTTCCCAGAGAAAATTTTTCCGTATGTCTCTTAGATCGGGATTTGGCCTTTTTAACTCGTGTGGGCAGCGCCATTTTACGTCGTTGCTGCCCTTTAGTGAGTTTTGCTGCACGGTAGGGTAGTGTTTACAGTATTTTACCGAGGAAAAATCGGAAAAAAAGGAAATTTTGTGACAACTTCCGTCGCTACTTCTAGTTTTGACTATTTGTACAGCCCATAATTAATTATTTATTTAAAAAAAAAAGTAAAAAAGCTACTAAAAAAATGTAATAATCGCAAACGAACGCCAAGATTTTGGCTTGAGACGTTCCCAATTGGGAAAAAAAAGTTTCATAAAGTTTTGTTGCCCATTTACCACCTTAACATTTTTTTTTACTTCAAAAATTTTCTAGAAATGGAGACGGACATGTTGGTAGGAAATTCATAGCTCCCTCCATGCCACAACCGACAGGAGCTCGAACGTATTTGCTAGCTTTCGGTTTCTTAAACGTCGATCCCTTGCTAAAAATCCGTTTTAGAAAACGTGGCGTCTAGGAAATTTTCTGTTGAATGTTGGGAACTAATTTAACAGCATCCTGCGATTATGTGATCCTCTGTGCGCTTATAATAACCATGACGTTTCTTCTGTGTGTGACCGTGTACTAATTTTTAATCGTTTGCTGATAATTACCATGAGATCAAAAATCCGTGAGAACTAATGCGGTACAAATTAAAATTATTTATGCCAATAGATCGCCGAAGAAAAATATTATAAGATATTAGCCTAAAATATTATAAAGTGTGATGTTAAAATACAAAAGTTTTTCCGGTTTGTGACTACACAATTTTTGCGTTAATGCTGTTTCATCTGCTACACCCAAGAAACTGATATAGCTATCTTAGAGGTCCTTCCAAAACGGCCAACCTGTGTGCGAACCATACACACCCTTCTGTAGACAGTTTGGCACCTTCAATGCACAGAAACCTAAACAGAACGTTCCAAAAGTGTCTGATGAGGGAAACGACGTCACCTTTCAACGTGACTGATGGCTCCATCCAGAGTCAGTCGATAATCCACACAGAATCAGTCGTTAAAATGTGTTTTGCGCATGCTCACAATTCCGTAAAAATCAACCTCCTTTGAGAGCTGCTGCTATTAGTTTGCTCCCACAATCCCTAGTCGCGTCCAAGATGATGTCACTTCCGTTGAACGAACATGTTTTGAATGAAAGGTGAAAAAAATAAGTTAAAATATAGGAACATATACCACAAAATAAATGTGTACAAACAAGGATTAAAGTAGTTCTTTAGTCGCTTAACTCTCGTTTTGCCTTTGGAATGCTTTATTACAGAGCAGTGACATTTGCCGCCATATTGGCACCAGTATGGGTTTTGGAGGGCATAACTACAAGGTGCACTACATAAAAATGGAGGGAAAAACAACGGAAGAGCGGATTTCTTAGGCTTAAAATAACGTTGTTTTCTCCAACAACAAAAATCGCGCGTTTTAGGTCTAAGAAATCACTCTTCACAGCATCGGCTTCAGTATGACGCCCTTCTGTTTCTCTCTGACGTGCCCCTTGCAGCTAACCCATTAAGGCTCCAGCATAGAATTATATACAATAATACTACGTCGTGTCACTGTTCTATAGCTGTATCGAGTATATTGTGTATTGTGCGCAGCAGTGGACGTTTTTTTTTTTAGACATGTGTGGCGGTTTTGGAAGAAGCTGATAGTTGGAATTGTAATTACTACGCCGAGTCGCGCGAAACGGTGCGATGGTAACATGCGTGGAAGGTGATCTGCGCGTGGCTGTTATAAGGCAGGCGGATGTACCTTTAAACATGTAATTGATCACATGCTGTAAGCGTAAATCAAAATTTAGTAGCGCTCTGACGAATGACATCTCTAAACTGAGTTATTGATAGGCTATAATGTCTAGTGTAGGAATTTACCTAACACTCCCAAAATTATACCTTTACTTCTGTGCGGCCCAGGGAAGAAGAATATATAGGTAGTGCCACTCTTTCTCTCACAACGGTAAAGATTTGGGAGAAAGAAGTACCTGCTTTCAGCGATTTACCGCCAGAGGGCGCTGTCGTCAAGTAACAGGAAGTGCAAAGCATCATGGGGATCAAAACTATTTAGCATCACTAAAACAAATTGATCACGATAAGAACACAAAATTAATCGCTTAAAATATATCATAATTCAGATTAGGACATTAAAACATTTTTAAGGATGATCAGAACTAGCTGATCGAGTTTTATTTTTTAAATCCTACATTCAATTTTTAAAACGGGTTGTCGTTACGAGTGGAGCTAAGTGTAAAGCATGGTTTTGTTTTCCGAGAACGTCCGAGAAGCGTGCTCATCGGCCGTTCAGACTGAAGCGTCTTCCGTGGTTTACGTTTATCGTAATGAACTGGATACAGTTTGAATCGAACACAGAATAAGTTCTTCAACTTCGGATGTTGCCCACGCACGAGTATTTCGTCAATTTGCACAGGTATTGCCGCTATTACCATGGTTACCATGGCAACGATGCCGCCATTTTTTATTTCAAGTTTTGCCTCCGAGAACCTGACAAGTGCTACCTACCTTCTGGTGCCGTTGGTGGAAGGAGGTATTATTTTATAACACGTTTGCAGAAAAGCTTCAGTACCTACTGGTTCGGCCTATATGATACTAGCTTTAAAATAGGTTTACTTACCATTAATGGTATCGATACATTCAGGGTTTGATAACTGACCAAGAAACAGTTTCTCTGCGGATTCGAGTTTCTCGTTTTTTGCTAACGCTCCCTCAAACACTGGCGGTTCCGTTCTAAGAAAAACAAAAAAGAGATGGTAGGAGTTTGTATGATCGGATTGGGTGATCAGTGCCTTCCAAAACAAACCATCAAGTCAAATTTGTGCCTCTGGAGATAGTCTGATTCGTGACATGTGCTATTTGTTGCCGCTTTAGCCATCAGTACCTTCCAAATCTACAATAACAACTCAGTAAACTCAACAGAGCGAAAGTGACGTCACCTACATCACATATCTGCTCCTTCCGCCCACGAGGAGGTCGAGTTTTGAGATCAGGCGAGGTGACAGTTTATCAGCTAACTCCGGATGGAACACATTTGTTTCATCGAAAGGTGACATCACTTCTGCTCAGCAAAGCTCTGTTGAGTTTTCTCACGGTTGTTTGTGCATTAAAGGTACCAAATTGTTACATTGATTGTTGCAACTCGTGGGGAAGGAGAATGCAAGAAGAGTTCACTACCCCACGAGTGAGTTACCCACGAAATACATGCAAATGCAGGCTTTATTATAATTTGCGATGCAGTTTGCCGACGCACCTTGAAAGGTCACTACACTTAAAAAGATAACTACTAACATACCAAACCTTACTTAAGAAGATACCCAGAGTGGCTCATACAAACATCATAAAAATAAAAGACACTTATTCGCCTCAAGAACGTACATCTCCACCATGTTGGAATGGCGTCACCATTACTCTTACGCCAGTAATCGGTAAACTTTTTAAGCTGAATCCAGCTACTAATTACTGGGAGTTTTTTCCATCTTAAAATAACCCGTGAACTGTTAGCTGCTATTGTTTAGACCTCCACCCAGCCCAATTTCCTCAATGGCCTCATAGTACACAATTTAGGTGGCTTCTACATCCAGGGTGTGTTTGGTACCCACTTCATACGCTGCAGCAGAAGAGCGATTCCCTCTCATAATGCAAAATAACGACACTGGTTCGAAAGAGAGAAGCCCTCAAGTGCTAAAGATGAAAAAAACACAAGTACGTTTCGGGAATAACAATTGCCTAATGACACCGTTTTTTAAAAGGCATAATGCGAACGAAATAAAAAGAAGGAGAGTAAAAGAGAATGAATAAAAACCCTTGAAATTTTTTTCCCTCAAAAGGGCCAAAAATCAGAAGTGAAACCTCATAATAGCTCCCCATGATCTAGTTTTCG
This sequence comes from Lithobius niger, assembly GCA_023313725.1. NCBI lineage: Eukaryota > Metazoa > Arthropoda > Chilopoda > Lithobiomorpha > Lithobiidae > Lithobius > Lithobius niger. Next base: position 21,077 of record JAHWFP010193278.1, read on the forward strand.
CCACCTACCCAATAGCTATTTCAAACTAGTCCAGGTAGACCCGCTACTGCGCTTCAATCTACATGTTTAATTGCCTAAATTTTAACTTACGCTGATTTCTGGAATATGCTAGCCTACTAGGCTCCACCCCCCCCCCCCCCAACACACACACACACACACTAGAGGAAACTGTTTGAAAAAAATTTAACATTTTGCAATAGATTCGTATGAAAAGTGCATCTATAAGTTGCAGGACAACGTTTTTCAAATTCACGCAGATTTCTTTAAATTACGCTTGCTTGCGCCTCCCGGCTGGGGCCCCTGCAGCACATTCCCGGGGAGGCCTAACCTCCATTCCGACCCTGTCAGCTACCTCTGTGTAATTACAATACTTCTGGCTCAGATCCGTGTATCTCTCTCTCTGGTTTGCTGAAGGATTTAGCCAAAGGGGCACAAGTTCTGCCTATACACAAGGATTACCGAATCTGCTCGCAGTTTCGGTACTGTTGACCCCACTTAATTCAAGCGAAGCCAGTACCCAAACTACAGATCGATTCGGTAATCCCGGTGTAGGTAGCCTAGAACTTGTGCCCCGATGGCTAAAAACTTCAGCAAACAAAGTTTCGGTGAAAGAAGTGACGTGGTTTAGGCAATTAAGCATGTAGACTGTAGGGAGTCTCCTGGGCCAGTATGGAAGAGCTATGGGGTGGCAAAAATACGATTATCGGGGAGCTATTATGAAAAAGGATCGCTCTTAGGGCACGTTTACGCAACCACTTGCTTTTGCATTCTCGCAGCTAGAAGCTAGAAATCACCTCAAATTCCAACATGGCGGCGGTTTTATGTCTGCTGCCTCGCAACGAAAACAGCAAATAACGTGAGTTCAGAAATGTTTGTGAAAATGTTTCATCATGAGGAGTTCCTTATATTATTGGGACGGATTATACTTGAGACTGCAAGTATTTACTCAAACGATGTCGGATTTAGCTAATCCATTTAGCGTTGTTACCTTGGCAATGTCTCCTTTGCCATCGCGATTGAGTTCTAGCTGTGAGAATGCAAAGGCGAGTTGTTGCGTAAACGCGCCCTTATGCTGTAGCTGTTCATGCAGAAGATATCAAACTCACCCTGGATATCGAAGGCACCCAAATTGTGTACTATGAGCCCATTGAGAAAATTGGGCTGGGCTGGAAGGCCTATACATAATAACAGCTAACAGTTCATGGGTTATTAATAAGATCAAAAAATTCCCATGTAACGAGAAGCTTGATTGATCTTTAAAAACGTTTAACGATTAATGACATATAAAGGTAATGGTGACGTCATTCCAATATGGCAGAGAGTCACCTTCTTGAGGCGAATCACTGTCTTTTATTTTTATTTTTGTGATATTTGCAAGTATGAGCAACTCTAGGCATCTTCTAAGCATGGTGTAACAGGATTGAATCGTATGTTTGTGACATGTTTGTTATGCAGGGTGTAACAAAAGGTCGTGTCCAAACTTAGGTGACTAATTCCTTAGGTCAAACTAAGAATATAATTCATATAAACATTTGGCCAAAAACGTCTTCTTCTTTGGTTATCGCATGAATTAAGAATCCAAATTCCAGCTCCGCCTCCCCACCTCCACCCATGCTCTGGCTATAGCAAAAACAAATCAGAATAGGAATGTAGTGAATGAAGACAATGAACTGAAGGCAGAGAACAAACTGTTAAGAGTCAAAATCAGACTAAAAGAAAAATATCTCTATTGCCAAACAATTTTTCCTGGAGGGGAAGCAACAATTGTTCGAAAACTTCGTTAGTCGGTGTTAACGTAGGACTGATAATACCATAGAGGTTTTAATAATGCAAACTATTAAACGCGAACATCAGTCCTGCACAGGTCGAAACTAAAATAGGAAAACATTGTGAAATAGGAAAAGGCCGATAAAACTATTACTGGATCAAAGGGAATCACTTAACACTGCACGAACGTGCAGCAGCTGAATTATTTGGTCTAGTGCTGTTGGAATGTGTTGTCCATCTCTTACTACAGTGTTGGAGGTTTGCGTCGATTTAATAGTCCAGCTACTGTACGTTCGGTGATATTGTGACGAGTCCTTGTCAGCAATGTGAGATGGTTCACAATAATTCGTCAAAAATCCTTCCCTGAGCGTTAGAGCAGGTCTGCAATGCCCTGCACACGACGTTAATTCCATGGTTTTCCGTTAGTCCCACTTTGAAACTCTTGACACCATTAGTTCACTACCTTCAGTAGTAGGAACGATTTCACCCTATCATGATTTTGTGTTTGCAATCTACAGATGGGGCAGTTAGAATTTGGGTTGTTAATTCATGCGATAACCAAAGAATAAGACGTTTTTTGTTTATTATATTATTATATTATTATTATTATTATTATATTATATTATATTATATTTTGTTTATTTTATGTTTATAAAATTGCACCGAAAATTATAATAGAGCCTGCATTTGTCTAGTCGGATAATAAACTCTTCTTTTCCTGGAGTTAGGCCAAGTTTGAATTGGTGGTTTCACAATGCAATGACTATCAAGACAATGTGAGTAGTTTGGTTGGGTGCCAATGCCTTCCAAGTACGGAGGAAGACGGCATACAAAACCTAAGCATTTTATAACTTGTTTCACGCACCATCTATTTAATTCGGAGTAAAATTCCAAATTGAGAAAAATATGACACGAATACAGATTAGTCAAGCAAGCGTTAAGAGATTCAGACTGCTCTTAATTGCTCAGAAGACCCCCGAAAAAAGTCATTCCAAGTCTATATGATGGGGCAACAACGGCTCACACTCAGTTTAGAATTATCCAAGCCCTTTCCAAGTCCTTGTCCCTTTCTAGATTCGGCGTTTGCTAATACCATTATGTGCCTTAATTAAAGAACAATTTCAGTGATGAGGATTTGTATGTAAATCAGTTCTTTGCTCTGTTACATCCCTAAACGGAAAAAGAACGACTGAGAATTGTTGCATACAAGATTTTAGGTAATGTTTGCATTTTGTTTCATGTTTCTTTTTTAACAGCAGAGGCGATTGAATCGTTAATCCATCTGATAAAAAAAAACTAACAGTTAAAGAGCTGTCCTCAAGCTACCCCCTCGAGCTAAAGGCAATCTCCACTGCAACACAGCTTCTTTCTCGAACGACTTTATGACAAAACATGAACATGAAGCGAAAGGGCCTACAGCATTGACACTCCCATGTCCAACGGACACATACACATTCATAGGCTCCTGTCTCCAGCTAATTCGTAAAATGCAAGGCTTTTCGCTGTGAGTAAAATCCCAGTTTGTAAAATATATACGTATATATCGTTTTATTTTTATTTCTGTTGCCTTTTATCAAGAGCTGATCCAATATTGGCTTTCCGTCCTTCACTTATAATTTAGTAGTTGCAAACTGAAATATACACACTCATTAAAACGTAAGCTTGATACGGTTTGGGCCAAAATATTTAATTCTATTTCGTTTAAATTTTATAAATAGTGGTTTACTTTATCTATAAACGGTTTACAATAGGGACGTGAAACTTGGGAGCGCTCCGATTACACTTACTATACAAAACTGAACCGCCTCGGCCTGGTAGTGACTTAATCTAAGAGCTAAGACTAACGTTTTGGAATGAAAATTAATTCTAAAATAATCCTGGATGGTCTCATCCCTTATCCGATGCCCCTATGCTGGTAGTGAAGTGATGGTCCTTAAATAAAATGACTGCTGCTCAACTGACCGTCACTACATCCTTTAGAATTACCTGAATTTTATAAGAAAAACGAAATCTGAGCTATTTGGATTTTAACCTCTTACACCACTGCAGCCAAATAACCACTCCCACCAAGAAAAAGTCCCAACTACCGTAGACTGCTTTGTGAGGGGTTGCCGGCTACCAGAAGGAAAACAAACACATTCAAGAAGGCAAAATGGTCGGCTCAATGCAGTTAAGAAGCCAAGCAAACAAACTGCAGCGAAAGGCATTGTGGAAACACTGAAAACACGAAAACAGACGAAAAGACGAAAACACTGGCTACCCTTCTTGCTCCTGTGACCAGCACGCCATTGAACTTATTAAATGAACTAACCAAGTACCTTCAGTCCCTGCACATCACGTTTTGGCACTGCAGTACGATTTTACTAGGGTAAAAATTTTCTGTCAGCTTAACGACCTTCACCAATAACACTAAAAACGATAAAACAACAATTTCCAATATATAATCTCAATCCAATCACATTTAAAAGTTCTGAAATCAAACCTCTTCCTGGGTTCAATTTTAGACCTTATAAATTTTATTGAATTGAGACTGTATGTTACTACGAATTTTTGTTTTTTTGTTTAATGTACTGATGAAATCGTCATACAGACCGAAAATTTTAACCCTAGTAAAATCGTACTGCAATACCTGCTCATGAAAGTACTGGATAAATAAATACGGTTGCAAACCTATTTACGTTGCCTTTTGGACTTATATGTCAGACTGCCTCAGTGGGGAATCGAACTCAGGACTTTTGAAATCAAAGGCCAAGGTCCTACCGCTGACCCATACTGACACGGCCAGTATCACGTCCGTGTCAGTATGGCTCAGCGGTAGGACTTTGCCCTTTGATTTCAAAGGTCCTGGGTTCGATTTCCAGCTGAGGCAGTCTGACATATAAGTCCAAAAGGCAACGTAAAATAGGTTTGCATCCGTATTTATTTAACCAATCTCGAGCCCATTTGGCTTTCCGTCCCGTTTAAACATTACGTACTGGGACTGAACTTATTAATCAACACCTGCATCCTGAAAACTGACCAAATCTATTCACTGTATGCTCGCATCGCTTAAATTTGCATGAAAAGGAAGAACTTGGGTCTTCCATTGAAATCAGGTTGCTGAATAAAATCTATGTTTAAATTATATGTCTGGCTCTTTTTAGGGTTCAAAGTGCACCTGCAGTGAAATCTGATACTGTTTGTATGCCGTGACATGTATGCTGCAAAGAGGAAGTATAGATAACTAGTTGTCCCCCGGCGTAGCTGATAAGTCGGCTGTAATAGTCAGGATTATTGAAGTAATAGTTTTTGTTTCAAATTGTTAGAGCGCATATCCGTTCTCATTGTCGGCCGCTCGCCCTTTTTCTTTGCTACCGTGCCAAGAATGAACCCTCTCGCCCTCTTGCTGATTGTTGAAGCTTCGTTTGTTTAATCCTCCCTAACAATGCCTCCATCAAGTCTGCTCACAATTTAAGTCTGCTCCTAAGCGAAATATATTTATATATATATAGATGATACCGTTACAATGAGATAGTTTAAAGCGAAGCTGGATTAGCACGTTGTTGGGTCTTTGGCATTTCAGGATGTTTTAGTAATTTAAAAAAAAATATTGATAATTTCCCCAACTATTCACCTGGATAAAAACAGTTTCATTGGTTTAAATTTGCATGAAAAGGATAAAACTAGGTCTTTAATGGAAGCGATTAATTGATGAAAATTTATTTTGTAATTTTATATGTGGTGAATAACAGAGCCACAATTAAATGCAGTTGTGACGGAACAAGCCCACTCTGTCCTTGACGATACCCAACACTTCAGTTGTTTAAAAAATATATAGATACAAGCGTAGATTGTAATGAGAAGGTTTAATGTGACGCTGGTGTCAGTATGTTGTTGGAATGATTGGGATTTCGGACGTTTTTAGTGAATTCAAAAAGATAACTGAATCGCTAGAATTCTAAAATACCTTGAAGAAACAAAATTCGAAATTGTTTCAAGTTACACTTCGTCGATTTAATTATAAGCGTTTCAGTTTCAGGTTTACAGTGCTAGTTTTAGAGTACGATTCCTAATGGAAATACCAGCAGTGAAAGTACAATGCCTCAACACTGGAATAGAAAGTCTGTGATGATTTACATTTTCAGCAATTAAAAAAAAAAAAGAGTATACAGAAAGGAAAATTTGCAAATATTATAATAGTAATAAACAATAAAAGCAGAGACGCCTAAGTTAAAATTATAAACAGCTACGGATCTGTAACTGTTTACAAAGTTGGCTCACTTTATAATCTGACTGTGTTTTTTCGTTTATTAAAAAAAATTACGTGGATTTTATGAAAAAACGAACTCTAAATTATCCGGATTTTATATCTTTTGCTTCATGCAGCCAAACTGCCACAAAATGGCAGCCTGTCGCCAAGCAGAAAGGATACAAAAGTTCCCATAGATCACCGTGAGATGTGCATTGTGAGGGTTTCCAGGACACACAGTTGGTGAGCAAGCACAGCGATGTAGTCAAAATAGTCAACTAACGAAGAAGTAAACGTCCCATGAACGCCAGCGTGTAGCCATCTGGACAAAAATTCTGTCTAACTTCCTGTTCCTCCCCTCACCAGCACTCAACTCAATCTAATTATTGTCAGGGAATCTCGCTCTCCTTCTGAGCCCCTGGGGCTATTCCCCTTGGCTAGCAGAGTTCCCTAACATGCAGATTTAGTTCTGCCAAGCTTTTATTTGTTGTGTTGTACCAGGGGTAGCATAAATATAAGAAGACGTGTTTATAATTCGCTCCTGGTTGTATTATATAGGTAACCAGTGTTATGGTATTGTGCTATTGTTGTTTGTTTTTTCCTAAGCTCCCTTCTTGTCTTCTCCTGCCTTAGTATGGAAAGCCTTCCCCTTTTCTTCTACTCTCGTTTGAGTATGGTGTTTTATATACGAGGAGTTCCCTGGAAAAAGAGCATAAAGTCACTTGTGCCCTTGTTCCGCCTCCTAAAAAATCTGATAGAGCACCTCTCAGTCTGTGGGATAAGGGCACAAACGGTAAGAAGTCGACCAACAAAAGCGCTTTACAAGTAATTTTTTTAATTATCGTCGGATGTTGCAGCGAATGGCGCTGCTTTTCAACATGGCCGCCCCCAGTGCCACTGACGATTTTTCCACTAATTTCCTATTTTCCTCAACATATCTGCTACAAAAATATGTTTTAAAAAGGAACATGAATTTATATCCCATCAGAAAATGCTAACTTTCAAAGATTAAGCATAAAATACTAGTCCTCGGTTTTTTGCCCTTTTCTCAAAACATGTATTTTTCATTAGTGCCATTTTTCCAGGGAACTCCTCATTACGTATCAAAGCAGCATTGGGGAGATAGCGTAATTAGTAATTGTTTGGAAACCTTACTTTTCACGCTATCGACTTAATTGACCTACCTATCGATTCCTTTCGTCGTTAGGGTTCTGAAAATCATAACGAAAACGTGCGCAAACGCTTTTTTTATTAAAAAAAATTATTAAAACACGCTAAAACGCTACGCATAACTGTCGTTCCGCCATCGTGATGTTGCGAGGTGGAGGGAAACAAGAAAACCTGATTCCGCGCCCCTGCGTATACGGAAATTATCTCGTTCCCGGTAGCAGACGAAATGGCTGAAGCAGACGAAAAATTGGTTGGTGTATATCGATATTTGCGGCCGGAATCACAGACCGCAGGGGCGCGCTTCGCGCGCATTATTATATATATCGAGAATTGGGGTAATCAGAAAAAGTATGACGCAAGTATTTGTGCAACAAGGAAGTAGCATATTTTGTTCCTTGTTTCACAAATGCTTGCGTCATACTATTTCTGATTACACCAATTCTCGATGTGTATGATAATGCGCGCGAAGCGCATCCCTGCGGACTGTAAATCCGGCCACAAATATCACCGTCTGCCTAGGAAAGGGATAATTTTCGTTTAGTAACGTTCTGGTCGAAATCAGGTTTTCTAGTTGCGGAATCATCGCGTAGAATGGCTGCCGCTTCTAGCTTGTGCGTAGCGTTTTAGCGTGTTTTAATTTTTTTTTTTTAAAACGTTTGCGCACGTTTTCGTCATGATTTTCGAAACCCTAACGACGAAAGGAAACGATAGGGGGGGGGGGATTGAGGCTCAATGGCGCGTCGCAACGATAGGTAGGTGAATTAAGTCCATAGCGTGAAAAGTAAGGTTTCCAAACAATTACCGCGGAATTGGTTTCACAGTGCCATGATGTCCACTCCTTCAAGCCAGGGTTGTGCTAGAAGGGCCACTTCCTCCAAAGACTGGATCGAAGCCCTGTGAGTTAATGGAATCCGGATAGCCCTGGAGCTGCTTCAACCGATCCTATAAGTCGTAAAATTTCCTTTCCCCATAATCTTACATCATGAGGGCCAGGTGCAAGCCAGATAAACGCTAACTCTCCTATGTCTACCTGCCAGTAACTGCCCGATTGTACTAAGTCAATAACTAATGAGGCGTTCAATGTCGATAACGCCATGTCTGGCGTAGAGACAATATCTTCTCCATTATGTAGTACAACTTACCCTTTCCTAATCTGGCCGAGAAATAAACCTGAGAAGAAAATTACAGTCCCCCAAACCAACCGTTTCCGGGTGTTTCTTTACGTAGCCGTCACTGCTAGAGTCTTCATGATCCACGTTCGACGTCTGACTCTGATTTTTTTTCCACCTTACCGTACTGCTAATAACCATCCCAGCAGGACAGTATCATCTTTAGGGGGATAAGTCTAGCAATTGATACATATACCAGGAATAAGTATAATTACAACAAACAGGACGGAAAGCCAAATGGGCTCGAAAAGTCATAAATACATACAAATGCAAACCTATTTACGTTACCTTTTGGACTTAAATGTCAGGCTACCTGAGTGGGAATTGAACCAACGATCTTTGTGACAAAACGCCGAAGTCCTACCCCCCCCCTTCCAGTCATACTGAGCAGTAGGACTCCGGCCTTTGGTCTTAAAGGTCAGAGGGAGGAGGGGCGCAAGCCCCTGCCCTCACCGCAAAGTGTTCGTAAAAAAAAATGACCGATATTTGCTGGAGTGATGGTGTAAAAAAGGGCCAAAAAGACAAAAATACCAGCTGCAACAGGTTAATTATTGTTTTTATTGCCTACGACGAAAATTTACATTACCTACTTTTTAATTGGCAGCCCCCCCCCCCCCCCCCCCCACTCTGTAGCTCTTATCCCTAGAAGTGAAAGTTTCCTTTCCTGCCGTACTCGTAGCCTCCCTTAAACTGGCCTCCTATATAAACGACCGGATTGGAGTCCGTCATATCTTCTCTTTCTCATGCACCTTGGGACCGAGAGGGGAGGCAGGGCGGGCCTATAGGTAATGTATATTTTCATCGTAGGCAAAAAAAATTTAACCAGTTGCAGCTGGTATTTTTGTCTTTTTAATTGCCAATGAAAAAATACATTACCTGTTATTTAATTGGCAGACTTCGTCAATGGGTAGTGAACCCAAGGTTAATGGCGACCCGTGTTATGAGTAGGCGGCCCAAGAAACTAGTCCCAGAACGCACACCCATCTTACAGTCCGGTATTTTAGTAACAGAGGTGCTGGAGGTAGATAAACCATTCATTCGGCAGAGCAAACAGGGTATGCGGACCTTGAGTCAGAAACAGGGGTAGGTCCGGAGGACCGGTACCGGTACAGGCGGTCCGGAACTGGGTCATACAAGGAAGCAGTGATGCCGGATGCTGAAAGGATGGGGCGTTCCGCCAAGGCAACAAAATCCAAAATAAAATAGGGAATGAGCTCCCCTGCAATAGCAGAAAGCTAGGCGCGGAATCTTCGGACAGCATGGAACTAACACAGGTGCAGGATATATGCGGCGTGGTCCAGAGGAAAGGTGATGCATGCCGGACGTTGCAGGGACGGAATCGGTCGTCGGACGTCAAAGGGATGCAACCGGTTGTCAAGATATGAACAGCAGAAACGGATGTCGAGTTCCTAGGGGGAACTGGCTACGGGCGTCGAACTTGTTTGTTTAATCGGCGTTGTTGTTCCCGTTCCCATCCTCAGTTCTTGCATTGTGTTACTACGTTGTTGTTGTTATTTGGCGGAAGCACAGGACAGCTGTGTAGAGTTCACTAAACGTAACAGAAGTATCTATGCGGAACGAAAACTGAGACGGTAAATAATGCACATGGAGGGTCGCGGCAAGAAGAATAACGGTCAATGTGGAAGGATTGCTGTTGCATTATCAATATGTTTGCAAGAAACTTACTAAGGGATGGGGCTAAGGGTCCGGAGTCAGCAGGAACCGCAGAGATCAGTCCAGAGAATATCGGAAATGATCCACATACATCGAGCGATACCGGATCTTCAAGGCGCACTTATAAATATAAAAGTGGCTAAATTTGTAGACAAGAATTGTAAGGCAAGTCACGGAAACCCAACGTGGAACCTTTGGCTCGCCATTGACCAGATAAATGTTATGTAGATTAAAAAGACCAAACCTTCAACGAAAACACAAAAGGTGGATCTCCATTTTTTCCCCATGCCTCCTACACTTAGACAAAATTTATGAAGTACCGAAAGACCTACCTACAACTAAAACATTGGGGACACGAACCCTAGTACTGACCGAACTCTCTGTGGCAAAGTACACCCGTAACAAATATGAAAATAGGATTAGAATTTTTTTTCGCCGAATGACATTGGTACTTATAGGGTAATAGACAGTGAGATTTAAAGTATACCTAATCTGAAGCTAGAACATGTGTAACGTTTGATCGCTTGTGTAGAAATTTATCGATAACAGTTTGATGGCAAAGCAAAGCATATCCTGAACTTTGAAAGACGACATAATTTCTTTGCCACTACAACAACAATATCATGGCAAAGAGATCATCACGTCTTTAAAAGAATGTGCCCGTAACGTTTTACACACGCTCATCTGATAGAACAATAAAAAAGTATCATAAATACCTCCCATTCGGCCTAAACGCCACACCAAGAATATTCACGGTCGTACTCAAACCTGGACTCGCTCACCTGCACCGAAACCAGATCTCCGCAAGTGCTTACTTGGACGACTGGATCTTGAACAACCCCTACTCAACTGGCCAGCAAAAGGAACTTCACCATCAACCTGCTATCCCAACTGGGCCTCGGCATAAATTACACAAAATAATTTCGTGTAAGCCAGTCCTTCACCTTCTTCGGCGCTCATTTCAACGTCGAATCTGCAACAATTTCGCCGTCCACAGAAAGAATCAACGATGTTCTCCAACGATATCCCTCCTTCCGAACCAAACCTCAATGCTCCATTACAGAGCTAAACTCATTAATCGGGAAGCTGGACTCCATGGCAGCACTTGTCTCCTACGGAAGATGGATGACAATACCACTCCACCACTTCCGCATGGACCAATGGGGAAACAATACAGACAAGAAAATCACAAAATCGTCCAGCCTGCCCTTCCCTCACGACACGCTACTGTGGTGGTACAACGCAACAACTCTTTCAATGTTGGTACCTCTTCACGAACCGCAACCGGACCTACACCTGTTCACGGATGCATTCCTCCAAGGGGGGGGGGGGGATTCAGGCTTAATGGCGCGTTCTCCTCCAAGGGTGGGGAGCCCACATGCAAGACCAGGAAACATCGGGAACATGAACGACAAACAACTCAGATCATATCATCGTTCTGGAGCTAAAAGCCATATGGGAAGCTCTCAACCAGTTCCAGCATCTCGTAGCCTAGAAAGTCGTCCAAATCCACACCGACAACACGACCACAGTGGCGTACATCAGGAAAGAATGCGGCACTCACTCACGATAGCTTGACCAAACCACATCCGAAATCTTCAAACTATGCAGAGCCCTGAAAACCACGATCCACCATCTTCACATTCCAAGGAACAAGAATGTCATCGCCGACTCACTCTCTCGGCAAGCACCACCAACGACGAGAACCGGTCGCATTGGCCCCGATTGGTACTTGGGTGGGTGACCTCCTGAGAATCCATTCCGGGTGTTGCAGACATAGGGCCTTAGGGCTTCGTCGGGCAGATGACCGGGTGCGGTTAACGCTCGCTAAAATCCTTTGACCCTTTGAGCACCACCAACGAGGGAATGGTCCCTTAAGAAATCCATTGGCGAATCTCTGTTTAACACCTGGGGAACTCCAATGGTGGACTTGTTCGCCACGTAGCACAATGCCAAACTTCCCCAATTCATCAGCCCTCTATTTGACCCCAAGCCTGGGGAGTAACTGCTTTGACGTTCCCTTGGAAGAACCTCTACACCTCTCACTTCCCGCCCTTTAAACTTCTCCCTGCGGCCTTCCAAAAATCTCAACAACAGAAGGGATTTTCCTCCTAGTAGCACCGAATTGGCCATCAGCTCCGTGGTTCCCACAACTTTTGAACCTCCTAATAGACCCCCCAAGAAGTCTATCAGACCGCCCAGCTCTACTTTTGCAATGATCGGGACCCAATTCCACCAACACACTCACTCCCTGCACTTACACGGGTGGCTACTATTATCAAACTACTCGAAGAGACAGGAATTATTACTGAACAAGTCACACGCATCACACATCGCAAGCAAAGCCATCAGACAATCAACTAACAGAATTTGCAACAATCACTGGAAACGATGGCTTCATTGGCGTATCGGGAGGAAGGTTAATCCAGTCAATCCCTCTATACCAGACCTCCTAAACTTCATCAACATACTTTTTAACCAAGGCCTAAAAGGATCGACTATTTTGGTCTAAACATCAGCCCTAAACTCCGTTTTCAAAGCAGCTGGAAGCCACCACATCCTTGACGACTACAACATCATATCTCTAATCAAATCTTTCGAAATCGAAAGGCCATCCAACCGCCACTCCTTCCCAGACTGGGATCTTGCTATCGTCCTTGAATCCTTACTCAAACCACTGAACCAATGCAGCACTGTGACTTAAACTACTTAACCGGGAAAACAGTCTTCCTCACAACCCTCGCCACTGGTCAAAGATCCTGCGAAGTACAAGCCCTCTCCATCGACTCCAATTTCTGCTTCTTCCATGACAATTTTTCCGCCATACATCTAAAACCAAGAACATCATTCCGAGCCAAAACCCAAAAACCTTGCGAGCCGTCCAAACCAATCGTCATCCCTGCACTCACAAACTTAATTGGGGACGAACTCGAAAGACCACTCTGTCCAGTCCGAGCCCTCCGCTACTACATCAAGAGGAGAGAAAACCTTGAATTTTGCAAAGGACGAAACCAACTCTTCCTTCCCTTTGCAACCGCATTTGACGTGACATCGGCAAGGATGATTGCCTCATGGATTAAAACCTCATCAACAACGCCTACAAAGACATCTGCAATGACCACCCCAACACCAACATCGATGGGGGGGGGGGATTGAGGCAACATCAGGGCAACAACGCATGAGCTAAGGGCGATTTCGGCATCATGGGCCTTTCACAACAACATAGCCATCTCGGACATCATGGAAGCCACTTCATGGAGAAACCAATCCATCTAATTCACCAGCAACTATTTCAGAGATATGACGAAACAAGAAAATAGATTACACCCGCCTGGGACCCATCGTGGCTGCCAGACGTGTGATCCAACCCTCTTAAGCACTGAAAACAACTGATGTCTTGAAACAGATGTCTTGAAGCAGATGTCCTGAAGCAGAAGCAAGTCACATTCAACTCTAACAAACGGCCCTTTTCAGGGCCACCATATCCTACGAAAGAGAACCAAATTCCTCTTATGTTTTCAATAAAGTGCGAACGTCTCTGATTTTGGGGGGGAGCCAGCTCATAACCCTAGGGAACCCGTCAGGTGGAGCCCACCTCCATGTTGTGACGAAGTTAACTGTGTATGCAAAAAAAAAACAGGTAATCTATGTTCGGAAACTAGAAACGGTATTTTGCCGGCCCTCTGTCCGGACGGCTGAAAATCGTTTTTATTACCTAGAGAAATTTACATTACCTGGACCCTCCCTACCCCCTTCTTGAATCACCACCTAACAGATCGAAAGGGGGGAAAAAGATGGCAGGGTCCTGAATGCTTGTGTAAGAGGGGCTGCGCATGGAAACACCCTTGCATGCGCAGACCGGGTTACGCAGCTGGCCATCTATCGACAACTTTTCAAACCTCCAGAGAGAAGAATCCTACAGGGAAGGAATGCAAACAAATACAGGTCGGCAAAATACCGTTTTTCGTAAAAAACGTAAAGTCTTGACCCGTAAAGGCTATTAAATACGACCACATAAAGATGGCAGATGTTGTTCTTTGTTGTTGTTTTTTGTTTTTGTTGTTGTTGTTGTTGTTGTTGTGGTTGTTTTTTATTTTTGTTGTTTTGATTGTTTTTTGTTTTTGTTGTTGTTGTTGGGTTTTGTTGTTGTTGTTTTTTATTTTTGTAGTTATTTTTTGTTGTTGTTGTTTGTTTTTGTTGTTGTTTTTTGTTGTTATTATTGTTGTTTTTGTTGGTTTTTGTTGTTTTTTTGTTTGTTGTTTTTTTTTTTGGTTTGTTGTTATTTTTTGTTTTTGTTGTTTTTTGTTGTTGTTGATTTTTGTTGTTTTTTTGTTGTTGTTGTTATTGATTGTTGTTGATTGTTGTTGTTGTTGTTGTTGTTTTTTGTTGTTGTTGTTGTTTACCTGACTTGGGGTCAGCTGGAAGGGAACGAGAACGATAAGAACTGGATAAGGGTCTGTCGCACTGACACAAGAAGTCAAAATAGTCAGCTCGAGGAGATAAACGTCCAGTTAAGAAGACAATTAGGCACACAAAGTGTTGTGAATACTAATATATGCCCATCAATAGCAATATATTGTCTGACCTCCTTGCTCCTCTGACCTGTATGCCACTGAACCTAACTATAAAATCAGTTAACCAAATTTCTCTTCCTTGCAAGGGAAACCAAGATCTTTAAAACTGAATAGTTAAATTTAATGCACGGTGGTGACGTCACGCTAATACATCCCCATGCTACAAGTGTAGTCGTTATATACGGTTAATCTGAAAACCCACACACGTCACAGTGGGTTAATTTCGATAACCCACACTTTTTTGATAATCTAACACTTTTTACGCGGGTCTACACAACCCCTGCTCCACCATGTGACATATGACCTGTCTTTGTAAAATTACCGTACACAACAAAAATGCAACCAGCATAAACAGGCACATTTACAACCGGCGACATTTTTCTTTCTAGCCTAACACGAAAGAAAAAAACACTCGCATACTATAGTAGACCCCCACCCACGGAGGAATGGCCCAACCCGGCAATCTTTCATTCCGACGGTACGAAAACTAGGCTACTGACACTTCCTAAATACACCTAAAAACCTACGAGACTCAAGCGAATAGCGCATTTTTTATACTCATCTTATTCAAACTATCAAAGTAGAAAAAAATACAGTTCTACCTTAAACACAAACATCGGTATTACGCAGCGTCTCTCCCCTTCGGTCGGTCTTCATACACAGGAAGCTTCCAACCCTGTTTCTAAACCGGAACTTCCGTTCAGGAATTTACATAAGTCGCATGTAGAAAATCTTAAATTCTTGAAACAAGTCTTTAAAAAACTCTAATAACACGATAAATTAGCTCGATGTCACACCGTAGCATTAAAATAAATACCTGTGAGGCCTTGTCGATTTAACTGCTATAATTGCTCTTGAGCTCGAAACGGCTAGTCCACTATCTCGGGGGTGAAGAGAAGGGGTGAAGGGAAGGGGTGAAGGGCCTCGCTCACTCGTGTGTTTCCCTTCACCCCCTCGATATTGGACTAACCGTTTCTTGCGAGCAATTATAGCCGTAAAATCAACAAGGACTCACGGATATCTACTACATAACCAATTTTTTAATTACATGCCTAGCCCATTAAAGGATCAAAGATAATAAAATGTGTAATGGTGCAACGGCAAAACCCATATCTGTAGAGAGAAAATATAGACCAAGATTACCTTGTAACAAGAACACTTAAGGCGAAGCTGGAGTCCGTACGTTGTTGGGACAATTGGTATTTTAGGAAGTTTGAGTAATTTAAAAAAGATAAATGAAAGGAGACAATTCTAAAATATGTTGCTGAAACAAAACTTGAAATTGTTCTCGATCTTTTTCACTGCTTCGATTAAACAATACCGTCTTAACTTTCCAAGTTTTTTAAATCGTGTAGATAAGTATGATTCCAATTAGGCTGGCGAAAGACCAACAACCAACCTCACTCTGCGTCTACCTTCAAATCGAGATGACTGATTGTTGATAAATGATTTGTATTTGTGGTCTATTAAAAAAAATCAACAAATTAAAATCTCAAAACAACTACTTTCTGAAAAACTTTTTTGGTTTCAGACTAATAGTGACAAAACTCAAAATCCATAAGGTACACGGACAAGAAATACGTTTTTACGGGTCTGGATGTCTTGCACACTTCAGACACTCAAATGACGATAAGACCATGACCAACCCAATTTTTTATTACTCTTTCTGCTGTGCATCACGGAATTATTAAAGTGCGGATATTTTAATAAATTAAATAAAGACACCTGATTCCAGCTGAAATATACTTTGAAGGACCTTAAGTTAATAGTAAATGAAATGAGTATGGTGTAATCAATATTACTGCGTGTATGTACTAACATGTATGTACTTAGACTTAAGGAAGTCACTAAGGGACAGGTCATTACTTATCGCTGGGGGGGGGGGGCATACATTTTTCAGGTCCCGTCAAGAGGGTGTGGTCAAAAACACACTGACCAAACTGGAAGAAAAATTTGGCACTTTCAGCAGCCAAAATTTATAAAGACTCAGCTTCTGGGGAAAAACCCCCAGACCTCCCATCATGGAAGTGTTTACAAGGTTCTGGAGCTATTAGTACCAAAACTGCAAGTATAGTTTTTGCGATGAAATTCTTAGAAAAGCCTTGGCACCTGGTTTCTTGGCTTCTTCTGCCTTTTCGGATGTTGACATACAAGCAAATGGTGTGTTCGTCATATTTATTGTATGAATCTCGACAAGGAACATGTTAAGAAAACATTTTTAGCCCAAAGTGTCTTTTCGTTTAAAACGAAACACGTTTCCTTATAACTAATGTAACTGTTGCTGTGGAGAGCTACCTACTTATTTTAGCTACGGCACTAATCTTGGCTGCGGGAAACCTTCTGCTGACAGTCTCAATAGATATACGAAAAGCGCATTTTTTTTTGGGAGGAGTCACATTATTTTTGGACCTTGAGTGGGTGGGGGCGGTCAAGATTTTTTTCAGGGTCTCGAAAATTTGGTGGTCACATTTTCACTTCCTCCGGCCTCCCTCCGGCCATAAATAATGACCAGTCGCTAATACTCACTGTCACAAGACGGGCTACTGCAACAGCATTTGCTAAAAATTGGGTTGGTTACGGGCTTGTTGTGATATGAGTGAAGAAGTCTTCCAAACCAGTAAAAACTTGGTACTTATCCGTGTGTTCCAACCTTATGTATTCCAACTCCGACTTACGCCACTATTAGAGTGAACCCATATAAAATGTTTTCCATAACGTAGTTGTTTTTGGGATTGTAATTTTCCTTTTCTTCACCATAGTCTTTTTCGTGTTTGCAATCTTTTTTGTTTGGATAATTTTTATTTGGTTTAATTGCATCTCTTTTTTAATATTAACCAGTTTATTTAATGGTTTGTAAACCAGCTACTCCACTTTTTTTCTTTTTAGTTACTTTATTTCACTGAGCTGAGTTTCAGTAAATTTCTGACTGTATTTGGCCCATTTCACTTTACAATTTTTAGTAGATTTTCAGTGTTTTGTGGTAATCTGCTTTTTCATGTTACAGGTTTTGAAGTTTAGTTTGACGCTTTTGCACCTCAATTTAATGTTAATGGATTTCAAATTAACACTTCTGGCTTTGGATTTAACACACTTGCACTTGAATTTAACATTTATGCACTTGAAATGAAAGCATTGAAAATTATGAAATTATACAAAGTGACGAAACAAAATTACAAGTTTATAAAATAACAAAGTCTACAAAATTATAAGGAAAAATATAAAAAAATACAAGTATGCCTTTACTGTGCGTAATAATAATTCCAATAGAATTCACGATTATGTGAACCATTGACATTATTACCTTTAAAGTATCTTAACAAAACCTAGAGTAGGTAGGCGACTTTCGTTACGACCTTGCATTATTGGTGGCCAGTAATGACATTAAATATTAAAAGAATGGAAGTAATAATACATTGCTGAGAATTTTAATAAGTTGCAGCGCGTTTGGTGGTCGTTTAATTTCATAAAACCATTTCTTATCTCGATAAATGGTTTGCGTAATTGTTAATACTATTTAAATCATTATTACATAGAACAAATGCACACTTGTAATTTGTTCTTAATATTGTTTTTGTTTTCCTTGTAATTTCGTATGGTTTTATATTTTATAAACTTGTAATTTTATTCGTAATTTGTTATAATTTCCTGATTTGGTGTTTACCAAATTTGGTTTAGTCATGAATGTTTGAAGAGTGTTTCAATGCTTTCAAGTGCGTAAGGGTTAAATTCAAGTACAAGTGTTAAATCCAAAGCCAAGAGTGTTAATATAAAATCCACTAACATTAAATTGAAGTACAAAAGTGTTAAAATCCAAGTTAAAAATGTAAAATTGACGGCCAAAAGCGTTAAACCAAGGTTCAGAACCTGTAAAATGAATGCTGTTTTTTGCTCGCTTCGTTCGCTAACTCTCAGCGACCCCTCCGTTCTATTCATTATGAAAGTATACTATACATTGGTTGTTGGCGTAAATTAGGAAGTGTTGATTTGTTTGATCAGCAAAACCCTCTTGTACGATTCTGTGCGGAAGTATAAATATTGGTCTTTGTTGGTTTTTCTTTTTTGTTGTTGTGTTTTTATCTGAGCTGAAAAGTTAACCTCCTCCTGACCTGGTGACCTCCTGGGAATCCAATCCGGGTGTTGCAGACATATAGGGCCTTAGGGCTTCGTCGGGCAGATGACCGGGTTCGGTTATTAATGATCTGAGCTGAATTAGCTACTCAGTAGCCTGTGATAGATATACAGTGTCCACACAAGAATACCCTGTTTATAAAAATTAATAATGGCCGTATTAACGTATGCCAATGCGGTTGGAACTGACTTACAAAAAAACTAAAAAAAGATTTTTGAGCCCTAATGCGAGCGCTGTAGCATTCTCACGGCTCGTGCAAATGCGTTATTGCAATTTTGAAGAAATCAATGTAGGCATGTACAAAAATTTGCAGGCTTAGACAAAACAATAACCTGATCATAAATATCCACAGCTTTTTTATAACACGCGGTTTAGACAGGTTAATGGGTTTCAAAGACGGATGTTAAAACACTCGAGTTCGGGTGGGGGGGTGGGGAGGTGGGGGATGTCCACCTGCCTCCCAGCATGCCCCAAACCAGCTGCTCCGAAAGTGTTATTAAACAACCTAGCCAAATTTCTTCATTGTTCGAACCGCTTAAAATGGTATGAAAGGAAAAAAACCCAAGACAAGCGCTTAGCCGCAGACCAAATCTTGCATGTTAACACCTTTCGCAGGTCCAGGCATGATCATGCGAAATATGTTGCTGCAATAGTGTTTTTTGACCGTACTTTTTGATTTACCCTAAACAGATAAGTACGAAAATCTGAGCGCTTCGCGCGCTACTATATACCTCGAGATTTCTGTAAACCTAAAGCGTATGACGCAAGCAATTGTGAAACTCCGGTTGTGGGCTCATTCTGTGTGCGACCACACATGCCAAGACATGTACGACGCATGTGCTGAGCTTTAACACGGAGGATTTGGTCTGCGGCTATGCGCTTTTAACCCCAAGTTCATGAATAAATCTTATTTTTGAATTATATATCTGGCCAGTAAATGCAAGCACAACTACTACATGCAAATGTGGCAACGGAATTTAAAAGACAACTTGAAGAAAATGAGGAGCTTTAATGCGAAGATGGAGTCAAAATGTTGTTGGGAAGATTGGCCTTAAAAGGATGTTTTAGTAATTAAAAACGATAAATGAAACGCTGGAATTGTAAAATAGCCCCCAGACGCAAAATTTGCAATTAGTATCCTCGACGTTTTGTTTTTCTTCAATTAACTAATGTGTAGCACATTAGCTTTGTCTTTTGTCATAGTTTTCAGAAAGTATGATTCCTAGAAGGCTTGCAAAAGACCATCAGTCAAACACGCTATCTCTGCCATGAAATCAAAGATGATTGATTGGTGCAGATAATTAAGAGTTTCGGCATACACGTGGATTTTATGAGAAACGAAACCGGAAGCCAATTTCTTTGATTTTATGAACAAACAAAACAACGTTTATTTAATAATAACAAAAAAAAAGAATGAAAAAGAAGACAAATCGTCTGAATTTTATGAGAAAAACGACACCTCAATCCAAATTGTCCTGCTCTTATAACAGAAACGATACATGGAGATACAGTATATTATCTGGATTTTATTGGAAAAACTAACCCTTATGACGTATTATTTGGGTTTTATGAGAAAAAATACTAAAATTTCAGGCTCCGAACCCACTTAATTTTGGTTTTTATTTCCTAACCAACAATATACATTACCTGTTTTAATAACAGTTTCCCCTTTTGAGCTAATAATTCCCCTAGAATCTTGAAAGTTGTCTTCCCTGCCAGGATCGTACGGTACTGCGCATGCGTGGTGCTTGGGTCTGCTTATATAAGCTCCGGCGCAGCATTCCGTTGGCATCATTTCTCCACCTTCCAGAACCTAGCCCATGGAGGGGAGGCATGGGTGGGAGTTTAGGTAATGTATATTTTTGGTTAGGCAGTAAAAACGGGCCCTGCAATTTTAGTCTTTTTATAGCCGATATATATACACATACATATACATTACCTGTTTTAATAGCAGATTTCGTCACATGGTTAAGGGCTAGGTTCAATTTTCCCGCAGTACGAGCTGGCATTCCCTGGAAAAGATACTTTTCCTGATGAAGACACGCCTGCTTTCCCAACCACTTTCACCGTGCCGACAGAGTTGGGGAAAAAAGCAAGACTCAGGGGCGAGTTGCTTAGTCAAAATCTAGGGTGAGATTGGGGAGTGCGGTTGCTCTCGTTCCCCCCCCCCCCCCCATTTTTTTTGTATACCACATGCAGGGGTCTTAACATGAAACGGTACAAAGCAAGGAATCAAGCATAGGTGCTGAAAACAGCTTGCCTTGTGAGAAGAAATTTGATCTTGCAGGTCTGAGGCATCTTCAATGAGCGGAACGTTGAACCGAAGGTATGTTGTTGAGGCGTGGAACGTCAACCTAGGATGGTACCTGTTGGTAACTGGGATAGGAACGCATGTAGGAGGAGGGTTCTGGTATGGTGGTTAGGTGTAGTTGCTGTACTGTCTTCATTTCTTGCGGAATGGGTGGTGAGATGTCATGGAACCTCTGAGGAGGTGAAGCCTCGAGTGAGGGAAATTTTCCACTATCGTCTGTTAATAAGGGGACGGTAGAAGCAGACACCTCGCTGCCCCATAATAATTTCGAAGGTATTTTTGAAACGGAGGGTGAGGTTGATCATGGGATCATTCTGAATCCCAAGGCTACGCCTGTAGCTTTAGTTCGGTACGGGGAGCAATGTAGGTTCCCGTCAGTGGTTTTTAGTGTTAGGATTGATGCGGTTTAAGACTGGTATGAATGATGAGGTATTGTCAAATTGCCATACCGAATAATTCGAGACGCGGGACATAAGTGGAGATTGCAGCGTTTTTCGCCAGATGGAGACAGGAGGTGGTCCGGATGGGTCACTGTTGGGTTCGATGTGCGTCGCAGGAGTAGGCGTAGTGTCAGACTTAGATACCGACACGCATGTTGGAGTGAGATGGGGCTATTGGAGCATCGGATGGTTTGATGTCATGCTGATGGAGAGGAGGTGCTTCAGACGGACTAGTGGCGGAAGAGTCTTTTTGTGGTATGGGAACATCGTCAAGAGCAGGTGGCGGAGGCGAGGTGCCGATCGACATCGCAGTGGGAATGGAGTCGGCGGAGTGAAGAACTGCTTGGCAGAAGTGGATGGGTCATCCAGCAGGGAAGGCAGAGGTGATGGGGCTGCATGATGTAGTTCCTGGATGGAAGGCGAATGATGTGACGTGGCGGATGGTGGACAGGAAGGTGAAGTGATCCCAACTGTGGATGGCGCAGTGTGTGGGCGTCGTGTACGGGAGCGGGCGTGATAGTACGCCTGCCAAGGAGGTGAGGACATAATTGGGGAGAGTTAGTTATGGTGTGTGCGGAGGAGGGCATAACTAGCATTCATATAATAGTATTTCCTGTTCACGACCTTTAATTCAGCAGTTAAGGTCTTGTCAGATGCTCTTAGTAGCGCATTTTCTGCCTGTTGGGCATCTTTCGCAGGGTTGGTAAGTCCGTTAAAGCGGAGGGTAGAGAGGCATATTGGGTAGAGAAATGTTCCGCAAAGTTTGAGAACGACATCGATATTGAAGTTTAAGTCCTCCGTTTCCTTGACAGATAAATGTAGCCTTCGCATGAGCGCTTCTCGTAAGACGGATGCTGCAGGGAACGGAACGAGTTGAAGCGGAGGCACCATATCTTCGGACTTCGTGTCGAAACGTGATGGTGGAACAGGCAGCGGAGGGTGTTTTGATGAAGAAACTCTGCTGGATGTGGAACACAGAAAGGGATCCTCCGCGTGATCACTAGCGACGGGAGGCATATTGTGGTAATGCGGAGGTGTGAAGGGAAAACGATTTTCTTGATTTAACACCCGTGGTAGTAGGCAAACTGGATTTTTAGAGAGTGTAGTTCAGAACCTCCGGCAATCGCTGGGATGGCGTCAGTCGCTGGGAGTTTCGTTCGTTTTAGGGGAACGTGGTGGCGGAACGTCAGTTGTTGCCTTCCGTTTTGGTGGCTTCTGCGGCGTGGGGTGCGAGGTTGGAGCATGATGTGTTGCCTTGATAGGAATTACCTAGGGATCAGAGCCCCCCAGGAGTGGAGAGCCAGGTTCAGCTGAAATGGACGGATCTTGGCGAGTAACAAAAGTCAAAGACATCGTCTGCAGGAGGAACGGGCGGATGCAGTAAAGGAGCCGGAGGAATGGAACGTAGAGGCTGAGTGTCTGGGACGGCAGTGGGACCAGAGTCGCCAATGGAAGATCGTGGTGCTAAAAAAAATGGAAGCAAGCCAGGGCAAAGCGTAGGCAGAGACCGGAGTTGTACTGTTTGGAATGTTGAACGGAAGAGTTCAAAAGAGCATGTACATGGGATGAAATGAGTGGCTCATTGGACTGTTGAGTTGCAGAACGTCCCGAAGGTTGGGAGAAAGGCGATGACAAATCCAGAGGAGTTAGTTGCACTCCTACAGAAGAGGCCACTGTAGCAGCAACTTGTGCTTTGAGCTGGAGTTGAAGACAGGCATATCGTCCCTTTGTCCAAAAGAGTTCCTCACAAAGGGAACGTAGGTCCTGCGCCGACGGAGGCTGGCTGCAGAGGATTGGAGATGCGGATGCAGTATCACAGGGTGCTGGAAAGGATGGCTTGGATAGGAAGGGATTTGGAGGCGGAAGCGATTGTTCCAAAGAATCCGGTTCTGTTGTCAGTTCAGAACGGTAATGTCATCCGCAACTGGCGGAGCTGGAGGGAACGTGGGATGATGAGTGCGGTGATGAGGAACCATCCCTTGATGTCCCTGTAGCTTGCGGCATGAGAAAACGTGGATGGGATTTGACAGAAGGGAGGTACCTTGTTTCAGTTAGTTGCGGTGGTTTGTGCTAAGGGGGTGGCAGGGATGGAGGGAGATGACGTGAGGGACGTGATGCCTGCTGGTCCTAATAGAGGCAGGTGCGTCACCCCTTGCTACAGACCGAGGCCTTGTAGGAGGAAGAACGTAATGCTGCCATTCTCAATGGGAGCAAGTCCCCCCCCACCGGTCAGAGACCGAGAACTAGTAGGGGGAACGAGGAGTGAAATGGGGAACGTGAAGCCGTTCCCTAAAGAAAGGATACATTCTTCAGTGACAGGCTAGCAGTTAAATAAATACGGATGCAAACCTATTTACGTTGCCTTTTGGACTTAAATGTCAGACTGCCTGAGTGGGGAATCGAACTCACGACCTTTGAAA
>JAHWFP010193279.1:0-12672 GCA_023313725.1 Lithobius niger
ACGCGGAATGAGCGAGCGAAGCGAGCGACTCCGCTAGTTTTATTTATTTATGGAAACGTGTTTGTGGCCTAAAGATACCATTTAAAACAAAACATTTGTTTCCTGGGCACTTTTTCACAGTTTACACCCTTTTCTGCTAACGGATTTCCAAGCATTTTAGCATGCCTTTGACTGAGCTGATTGTAGTTCATCCTGCCAGCCGCTAGAGGGCCACGAGAAAACCGCCTTAAGCGGCTCAGAGTAGCAGCTTCCCCTCCTTATCATTCCTCCATGGGCGGAAGGGTACACACGGCGTCGCGCATGCGTGGTTTGTGACTGTCCTATTTTAGTCAAGGATCACCTGTATGTGGCTAACTACCGTCGTACGCTTTTAATTACTTCTTTTTTGACGGATGTCTGATTATATCGTAACACTGTATATTAACCTTTTTTTTATTCCGTTTGGGCGTTTTATACAGAAGCCACGCCGAATTAGGAGTAGGCCTAACCATCTCGTTTGTAAAACTAACTATTTCGGTATCCGGTTCTCGACCGCTTGGCTCATTAATTGCAAGTTATTTCCGACGGTTTTGACATTATGGCATGCCTAATTACTCACCCGACCTTAAGAATGGATTAAAGCATGTCCTTAAAGGATTGTGTTTTTGTTTTTCTAACGTATTGCAGGTGGTGAGGCTTAATCAGCTAATTTGCATAATAAGCACCTCGGTCTTCATTACGTATGCATCGTTCGATGGTTTGGAGTTTTACTTAATGAGCGGTACGATGTGCATAAATTAATCGACTTCCGGCCTCGAAGAAATACACGACTTTAAAGCGACGCGACTGAATGCCCAATAATCTAAAACTGAAACAAGAGATAATTAGTTAGAGGTTGTTAGCGATTTTTATAGCGTACATCATACTGTGCATATACTGACTCTTTCACACAATTATTAGGGACCGGTCATTATGTTTTTTCGGTGGGGGCGCCCCCCCCCCGGGGTCAGACAAAACTTGGAGAACATGGAAATATCAGGGTAAATGAAAACAGAGCCAACATCTCAGGGAAATTTCAGGGAAAACAAGAATTTTTTTCTGAAAATCAGGGAAAAAACAGGGAAATTTGATAAAATGCTTCTGTATCTGATCTGTAAGTTCCATTTAATTAGCAGATCAGAAACAAAATCCTAGGCTAGTAGCAAATATTTAAATTTGTGCTTTAGGCCTAATATGTTTTAGTATTTTAGATATAACTTCAATAAACCAAATCTTAGGGTAATACATGTGATGAAAATGCGTTTAGTTCCGTCTGGACTGGTCTCTGATCAGCTATTTTGTAGGATGTTGGATTATTTTAAATATTAAAAAAAATATTAGCTACTGCTTGTTTCCTTAACTAAACATCGTGTAACACACCTGGAAATTGCCATTTGCCATTGGATGCATCTAGAAAACCTGGAAATTGAGAGAATTACAAAATGTCTGATCCCTGGGGGAACAAAATTTTTGTAACCTATCTGGAGGGGGAAGGAGCATAAATTTTAGTCTCTGCTTCGTGTGTGTGTGGGGGGGGGGCATACTTTTTACTTAAGAGAAGAGTTTCACCAACGTAAACACTCAACTCAAGCACAAGGCTGCGGAGATCGCCCCTCACAGTTTGGGGAAGGGTATAGTTGTTCGCTCGTTGAACCTTCTTCATTAAAACGTATTGTCACTAGTGCAACAATCTGTACGAACAGCACGTATTTCAACTTTGTTCACTGACAGTTTTTTGTGCTTCTTGTTGTTCGTGCAGCACCGTTTAATTAAGGTGGAAGGTTTGTGGTTGGCTACATAGTAGTTTACAATGTAAAAGTGTGCTATCAGACATAAACTACCGAAAATTCGCAGCAGAATGGATTGTTTGATTCTGTCTCTTGGGAAACATGTAAGACAGTTAATTATGAAATTTGTATTGCATGTATTATGGAAGGGATGAGCTTTGTACATATTAGATACATATTATTTGCTCTAGAGAACTGTCTAGCTCAACAAGTGCATCTCAACTGAAAATATTTTGCTTCTTCATGCACTGCATTTTAACATTTGACATGCCTCAATACCCATGTTTTGTTGATGCATACTTTATGGGAATGAGGGGGGGGGGGGGGGTGCTGTAAATTTGTTGGTGTAGGAGGGCATTAATTTTTTTTAAGTCATTGAGGATCTGTATTTTTTGGTATTGTGTAAAAAAATTACCCCTCTCCCCGACGATACCGAATCACCGCTTCCTTATTTTTAGCGGTTCAGTCGTGACGCATCGAGAAAAGTAGAATTTCCGACCCAATTGGGCTACCCGGAAAAACCGGACTTTGGGCAGTTTCTAGGTGTGCCTAAAATAAA
This sequence comes from Lithobius niger, assembly GCA_023313725.1. Taxonomy (NCBI): domain Eukaryota; kingdom Metazoa; phylum Arthropoda; class Chilopoda; order Lithobiomorpha; family Lithobiidae; genus Lithobius; species Lithobius niger. The sequence goes on from JAHWFP010193279.1 coordinate 2,365, forward strand.
CACATTTTAGACACACTTACAAATCGTTTTTAGCCGTTTTCAGCTGAAGAGCACACAAAACCTTTTTACAGGCACAGCATAGGCTGAGATGAAATCTTTCAAAACATTAGCGTTTACGTGATGTTGCAGACGAGAAGTATGCGTTTCATTTGCAACATTTTGTAAACACATGCTTAAAACATGCAGCGACAAGCGTTTGAAATAAACCTATAGTGCTTTTATTATACCACGCGTATGTTTTTTTTTTTTTTTTGAAAATTGTGTTGAACGATAACGCTTATTTTTATCAGTTGCAAAATAAACAGTACTGTTTTAAGATAAAAACAGTACTGCTTTATTTTAAACACTTCTGTCGCTACATGGTTTTAAACATTTTTTTATAAAGCGTTGCGAATTGAACGCTATTGTTTTATTTTAAACGGATATTTTAGACTATAATTAAATGCTGTATTACTTTTAAGGCAGCTTTAGCAAGTTTTTGTTTCGGCTGATTTTATCTTATGTAAATCAGATGATTTAGGGATCGTACAGTATTTATCAACGGGGGTGGGCTGGCGGATTGTCGTCATCAATATAAACATATGGTGTTAGTGAATTTTTGCCCTACCCTCCCAAAAAAAATTGTATTAAAATTTTCATTTTCATTTACTCTCTTGCAGTTTTTTCCTGACCCCCCCACCCCTTAAAATTTTTTTTAGGCCCTCCTCCCCCACCTACCTCTTCATACAAAAATTTTCATGACCTCCCCTCGTTTTTGCCCCCCCCCCTCCCCCCCCCGTACATAAATAATGAACGGGCACTTATGGCTCAAGAAAATCTATGAAACACGATTAAAAAGCAATAAACATTCTAACGTCAACTTCCAAAAACTGACTGACTAATAAAAATTTTACGAGGGTGCTAACTAATTTCGCGACATGAGTGACTAACGAGTGTCGTTACCGGCCTTAGACATTTTTTTTTTCAGTTAGAGTGGCTTCGCTGTGTTTTTCTCGATTCACTATATTTTCCTTTCACTACATTTTTCATTCGCAAAGTTTCCTTTGCCTAGATTGATGCATGATTCACAATCAGTAAGATATAGCAACAATATATACATAATGATTATCAAGCATTTATAGGGTTGGGGAGGAGAATTTGTATCTCTAAAAAAGTCCCTATTGAAACGTGTTACATTCATTCCGATTAGTTCCATCCGAGTTTTCAGAGGGCGCCACGAGTTCCATATGATAATTTTTGCTCATTTTTCAGCCCAAAACTAAAGTAAACTAAATCACAACTAAGCTAAGCTAAATAATAATTAAATTCGTTTAGTTTAATTTTAGGCTGAAAACTGAGTAGAAATTCCCACATAAAACTCATGGCGCCCTCTATAAACTTAGACAGAACTACTAGGAATGAATCTAAGACGTTTCAGTAGGGGGTCTGAGTCACAAATTCTCCTCCCCAAACCTATAAATTCTTGATATTATGCTGGGGTACAGGAGAAGAGGGTGTTGACGGAGATAAGTAGTCGTTACGACTACCAATCCAAACTCAGCCATGTTCATTCTTTGCATGGTAGCAATGGAAAAAAGGAGATCAAAATCATTCTTTGCACGGCAGCACTGGAAAAAGGCGAGTGCCGTAAGCATGTTCATTCGTTGTACAGTAACAATGAAAAAAAAAGGCGAGCGGAATACAGACAACTTGAAAGGTAATGGAGATAACGTAGTTACAATCCGTAACAAACTAATTATACGGACAAGTATTGTTGATAGAAAAGTGTGGGCTGTCAAACTCGGCCACAATGGCAGAAACAAACAACATTGCAATAACGAGTGGGACGATGTGGAGGGTAATGGAGATCCACAAAAACCAAAATTGGTATAAAAGCAGCCGCCAAGTTTCCAAAAAGAATCAGCCTTCAAAGGTCGTGATATCATTCAACCAGGTAAAGGCCGCCAAGGTTACTCCTATTAGCAAAGTTAATCGCAAAGTTACTCGCTGTAGCAACCTTCAAGTTTTCATTTCAAGTCCAAAGTTATTATTCAGTGCGATTACCTTGGTTAATAGGATTAACCTTGGTGGCCTTGCCATGGTTGAATGATATCGCTACTTTCAAAGGTAAGCTCTTTTTGGAAAGTTGGCGGGTTTTTTTAGATACCAGTTTTGGTTTTGGTCATACTACTGTTGTGGCGACTATTGGAACGTCCGACTACGCCTCACCCCTTACGCCACAGCTAAGGGAGAAGCTACGAAAATACACGTTGGCCACATTTCAGTTTGGGCTAAGCAGGTGGAAAAAAAGCTTAAAATCTGGGTTCAGTCTGCATGATGTTTTAATTATAATAATGATGAGCATTGGGAAGCTCAGGCTAGCCTGACTTACACGGGGGTACTTTACCTTTGCTCATGGCCTAACTTGGAATGTCAGGGTATCTGGGCATACTTAGGGTTAGACAGAATTACAACGGTATTCGGGTTATGGTTTGGTTTCAGTAATTAATCTGGTATCTACGGTGTTGCTGTGATTGACAAACAACAGGGTTGGTCAGGTTTGATGTCACATGTGGGGAGTTATGGAAATGAGGGAAATATTTCTAGTTAAACTGGCCAAAATTACTTAGTGGACTGGGATGGTTGGAGGACAGTGGCGGATGAATTCTAATTTGGTTCACACCCTTATTGTTGAGAGCCCCGGTGGAAGGCCAAGCGAGCTCGAGCCATTACAATATTTTTGATGACGTACAAACTACACAGGCAATTTGAAAGTGACATATTGTTACAATAATTGGTCATGCACACAACATCATTCAGCAAACAATGGAAATTACTTTCGAAGCTACAACGGCAGTTAAAATATGACGTTATCTTAATTTTGGACTTGGATTCGCAAGTGACGTCATCAGTGGGACTTCGTTAGGGTCAGGGGCGTCGTGTACCCATAAAATTGGACGGGGTACAACCTTTTCCAGCTATAGGGGGTCCGGGAGAGCGCTTTAAGCTCTCCCAGCAGGGTCTGGGGCGGGGCCCCGGAAGCTCACGCATTTTCAGCAATTTTGATGTGTTTGAGACAGCTGGAAGACCCAAATTGACACTTTTTTACAAAGTGCCCGCCCGCACACAAGCTAGAATCGTCTGTATTTTTGGGAAATTGAGATGAGGCGGGGGGGAGGGGGGTAACCTGCCCACCCGTGCTCCAGTGTCACGACGCCCCTGGTTGGGGTGGCATGATTTCAACATTTGTAGTCCGAAATAAATCGTGCAACACTGTCTGTGAACGTACCATAGGATACACCGTCTTATTTTCTTCTCTACCTTTCTTTCTGGTGGAATTTTATATCTATAAATTTTCACATTGATAATTTTTCAGATTATCACAGCCAGATTGACACGATTTGGTTTATTGTATGTCTATGCTTCACATGCTTAAGTTTCTTCAGTCCTATTTTTGCGCACACACTGGCTAATAATCAACCCATCCCCTTCAGTTGCTCCTCCCGAGGTTAATGTTAATGAAGCTGGAATTGGTCACTCAATTAGTGACAGCCCCCTTCAGTGGCTTTGTTTATCCCTGCTGCATTTTCCACAATTTCCAAAGACTGCGATTGCGATTGCGATTGTCGGCCTCATTGCGATTTATCCTCGATGTGGTAAGATCTGCTTTTAGCGCTTACAGTTATAGACACATGAAACTTAGGACTGTGAAGGTACAAAAGGCCTCACCGTCTTATGTTCATCTCTATCTTTATTCTTCAGGAAGCTTAAGTCTATAAATAATTAAACATTACATCAGCCAAATTGACAACTTTACCGTTTGCTTTCTTCGTTTACATTTTGTATATTAATAAACAAACTGCTAATGTCCAGTCATGTCAGAACGGTCGGAACGCGCGTGCTTGGCCGCTTCCACAATTTGAGAAATATGACAGGCGGGGGTTTATTATTTTACCATCACAATTTACAATTTTTTTAGACAAGAATCTTTCAATTTTGATTCGTCAATCTATTACTGTAAATTCGCGCTGAGCAAAAAATTTGTAAATCAAGGCCTAAAGAATTAATCTAAAATGCTCATTAAATTTTGGCTCATCTTTTTTTGTTTTGTCCAGGAAATTCCCCTAATACGACGTCACCATCGCCATCAATTGCCACGCAATCTTTTATCAGATGTCCGGGCCCACTTGTGTTGAGCCTCTCAGATCACGCCACGTTCAGATTCTCAGAAGACCTTGGGCACGATATTAAAGATGAGTCCTTGCAAAGGGACCATGTGTAAAGCTGCAGGCTGTATATAAATACAAAATCACTTAAGGGTCTGCAGGGCGGAAATTTAAGATAAGACCGCGAACTGAAATACCGTCATGCTCATGAATTAAAAACCAGAATTGGCTGTTGAATTTCTCGGTATATATATAATTCATGAGGGCCGCTGTGTTATGACCAACCTTTCTTATCTTAATTCGCGTTTCCTGTTTGTCATTCTGATTATTAAGGTGATTTGCTTGCCCCCAGACTAATATACTCGTTGGACACGCATTTTCACTCATTTCGTCAGCACTCGCCCCGAATGACGGACACACTCGAATAAACGAAAACTTCTGCCACGCTTATCTGTGCTATACGCGATTAGAGGACCTCTTAAAATTTCACACGTCCTTGCCCCAAACGCGCCTGTGTTTGCACTCTGCGGTAGAGCACACAGCTAGGTCACGCAAGTCAGCATGTGACGTATAGCCGCTTACTTTCGACTGTATGGATGCAGCAGTCACTGTCTGTTCTCAAATTAACAGGGAATGGGTTGAAACCTTTGACATTTCTACTCGTTTTGTTCGGTGAATTATAAGCACTACGAAATTGTATAATCATTGCGACGTAACGATTAAAAGTAGAAATCCACCACAGTGCACATAAAGTAAACAATTTGTGACGTTTCGAAGCAATCCCCGCTTCGTTATGAACTTGTAAATGATACGGTTAAGAAGCCCAGTCAAGTAAAACAATTTAAAATCGCTAAAACTTAAAAACTCGAGCACAAGAATGAAACTAATAAATAAATAACAAGCGGCTGCATAGTCGCAACCGATCTTCTGTACAGTTCCTCCACTACCAATGGTGAGGCACACACCTCCATTACGCATTGTAAAAATCCATCTCTATTATATAATCTAAAAGCAGTAACCATCAGAATTGCCGGTTGAAAATGTGTTAGCGTTTAAGCTTATTTTACATTTTAGGCGTAATTGTTTGCTTTTAGGCCTAATTGTTACCTGTAGCTCTAATTTCGTAGGTATAGCAGATAAAGGAGATTTGGATTATATAGTAAGCCTATTCAATTTTGCAACACGGTTCGCATCCGGACACACAGTTACAGTGTTACAACGTAACGCGCAAGCTTATATAGATCAGTGGTGGTAGGGAAGTGACGGGAGAGACGCTGTTGATGAAGCCAGCAGCGACTCGTAGCAACTTAACGTTGCCGTGGTAACGTGATTTTCGGCTTAATTACCATTTTTTAGGCCTACTTTTTTTAACTGCAGTTTAATTTCGTAAGTAGCAGATAGGCCTAACGGAGAATACGACGGTAAGCCTATTCATTCATGCAGCAACGAGACTATTTTAAACGAAGCTAAAAATCCTTTTGTTCTTAAGGCTGCGTGTTATCCTTAGGATTTCAATACGATGATCAAATGTTATTATTTAATTTAGTTACGTCGTAGAAGTCCACTAGCTACAAGGAAGTAACGACGTTTTAATCTGACATGTTATTTAACTAACTGTTGACATTGAATCCAACGTTGTAAACTGTGGTCTTCTCTATTAGGTTCCGTTGCGAAGTTGAAAAAGGCGACGGACGGACGGACAAAGTCGTTTCAATAGTCTTCTCAGCCGATACGGCTGTACAGAAGTTGTAGAGATTGGTCTCAGCTTTCGCCCTTAGACTCGTCAATGTTGGACGCCCTCGTGCTGTTGCCAATGCAACTGCACCACAATTGGCCTTACAAGTGAGACCTATCTCTCAATCTGCCTCCTTTCCAAGCATTCTACAGTTGTTAATGTATTATCTTGAAACAATATATATGTATTCCAATTCTGTTGTAACAACAATGTAACTCGTGCACTGCCTAGCCGACAATTGTAATAGATTATCAGTTAGGCAACAATGTAATTCCAACCCCTCCTTCATTCCAAATCTGACTGCAGCCATCGTAAGTTGTGTTTATTTTCGATCTTTCACTAGAAATTATTCCCCAATTTCCCCCAATTGTCCCCATTTAAGTTACGTCATGCCCCAAACAATTCACCACTATTCACCTACATCACATTAGTTTAAAGCAGGGATTTGTGTCGTGGCAGGCGAGTGCAACATCAAAATTACTGACCATTAAAACATCTATCAGCAATGAATCTGCTCTAAATAACTTTCAACTTTTCACCATCGTTTGCTCACCACATCAACATAACCGCCCCAGTCAAACTCCCTGCAATTTGGTGCATCGGCCGGGAATCGAACCCGGGCCTCACTTGTAAGGCCAATTGTGGTGCAGTTGCATTGGCAACAGCACGAGGGCGTCCAACATTGACGAGTCTAAGGGCGAAAGCTGAGACCAATCTCTACAAAGTCTAAAATGGACCTAAGGCAGCTTACAAACTGCCAGTAAGGAATCCGGCCTCTCGGCAGCTATAGGGCAGTTCGTTTCTGCTGAATGGGCGTGTAGCCTTTATTTTTTGTTGTTTCTGAGGAAGCATCCAATTTTAACAAAGTTTATGAACTAATATGTTCGACAAGAATATCCATTGATCCGCCTGGATCATTTATTGAAATTATTATACGCCTGGCACAATAAGAGATAGACAGATTGGTGAAAAGCAAATGCTTGAGAAAATCAGTGGGGGTTCAAACTGTGTCATAACAGGTCTTCCTGCTGTTTATGTTGTTGAATACGCGAGAACAAGACACTCGCCACCTTCTGATGGAACGCATGCTCTGTTACCAACATCACTTTTTAAAACTTCTTGCGCCTCTTATAGTGTGGTCACCGGTAAAAGTGACGATAGTGAGTCCAAACGAGGTTCCCAATAACGCTCTAAAAACTATATGTTTAAAAACATACATAAATAATAAATATGTAAAAATACTCCTTGAGAAATGGAACAGGTACGGAAAATCATTGTTTACTAGTGGAAAGCCCAACCAGGGCTCTACTATACAATACCGGCCGGATCTTGGATGACAAATAGCATACGCGACTGGGTTGGACAATATGGCCACTCCAAGCGCCGCTGATGCGATGGATTCGTCTTGTTGCCACTTTCTATCAACCGAGAGCGACACCTTTAGTACAAAAAAATGCCACCACTCTTCCTTGAAACGCATTCTGGATAAACGAACATGTCGCTATTTACTGAAGAGCTATGTGCAGTCGAGAAATTTAATTGCTTTGTGGCAAAATGCTATACGGGAATTTATTTATTTAAGCTGTTTTCCGGGCAATTGCTGGTGTTGAGTTAGTGAATTACTATAAGTTATTTGCCTGTTATCGCTATTTGGCAGTAGATGGCGGGACTCACCGTGCAAAAATTCACCGATGCGATTTGCTTGGCCGATTCCCGAACAGATCTCGAACAGATCTCGAAGAAATGAAACGACCCACTCTTGGCGGCCATTTTGTCTACCCGCCTAATATTGTTGTAGGTCGGCCAGGACAGTTTACTGACCACGGTCCGACCCAAGTTTTGATCGCGAATGCCTGGAGAACTACGACTTTGAATTAGCCAGACAAAAATTGTACAACAGACATTTTACTTTGTAAATATTTCTCTGGAAACCATTATTTTTTTGTGACTATACTTATTTCCTAACAGAAATTTTACTTTGACATTGACATTCTTTGTGAATACTGAATCTGTATTTTCAACTAATTTCCCTTATTGTGGGCCATGCATGTCTACGACTGAACACGTTGAAGGCGTAAAAAAAAGAAGAAATCTAGAAGTAAAGGGTAAACGAAGCAAGCAGTCTGCTTTAAAGACTGGCCTTGTGAGGATACACGATACACTAATCTGAAAAAGAAAGAAAAGACAACTGCCCAGACTGGGACTCGAACCCAGGACCTCCCGTTTACTAGCTCGGCGCTGTAACCATGCATTATTTCAGTGTGGAGGCCAAGAAGCAATGGTGCTTTCCCTCCTTGCATTTTGTGACCTCTAGGTCACCACTGAGAAAGATTAAACAGCTACTTATCTCGGTTAGAGCCTGTAGCCAGAATCCGCCCCGGTAGCGCAGTGGTTAGAGCGCCCGGCTAGTAAACGGGAAGTGCTGGGTTCGAGTCCCAGTCAGTGCAGTTGTCTTTTCTTTCTTTCTCAGATTAGGGTTTATTATATCCTCACAAGGCCAGTCTTTAATGCAGATCTGCTTGCTTTGTTTACGTTGAAGGCATTGATTGAAGCACATCGTTTTCTGAAGTGACGTGGCAACCTTTTAACCTTAACAGTTGAAAAGTACGTTAATTTAACAGAGGAGACCCGTCAGTTTTTAAGAGATATTTTCGCAGATATTAGTTTTGGTAGATTCTCAGTGGCAAAGGAATTAGAAAGCTGGCTTTCACAGGTGTTGGGTAGCGCTAATGTAAATAAGCTTCGTTGCACGTCACAAAGGAACAATTAAATTCTCAAACGAGGCCTTACCACCATCACCCACCGTAACCGCAACAATAAAACATACATGCTGGCCAATCGGCAACTAACAAAAATGTAATTGGGATATTAAACATTTTAACTACGGTTTGCTTAAAAAATTAAAACATAACCCGTTGACAGCTTTCTCCATAAACAGATACATCAGTTACTCCCCCATTCATTTTGTATTCTCTACAGTTGGAGCTATAAATAGTTAAGTGGTACAAGGTTTGGACTTTGTATGATTTATTATACTTAAAATTGGTGTTGTTTAATTGCTGAGGAAGTGTGTTTCATTATCTGTGAAATCAGGAATACCGATCTTCAAACTCCAAGCACAGAACTCGTAAAACTCCGATCTAGGAAAGGAAGCACGTATTTGTACTTTCGTTTTATTGGTATAGTACGTACTGCCATAACATAGGGAGTAAACGGTATAATATAAAAATTGCGGTAATAAATTTTGAGCACTTAATTACGTTTATTGCTTCCGTACAAATGACAACAAAATTGCACCGTTGAATTTTAAATGAGCTAAATTACAAAGCCACTGAAGTAGCTGGTTCTATAGCTAAGCTGCCGTCTTATCCATTAGTATGGTTAACCATACGTTGCAGAATTAATTTGTCAGTTCTCGGTAACTGTATTTAAATAAGATGTGGAAACTTCCTTTTGCCTTGAAGCGGATCGGAGTTTTTTTTGTTTTTTTTTAAGTTGTAATTCTTCGAAATTAGTTTTATTACTTAGAGGTTATTAAAAGTTTCAAATAGTAATAATGTTGAAATGAAGTAAGGTGTTTATAAATATACCCCCCCCCCCCCCCACCCTTCATTCGTTCCCCTTTCTTTCCTCCCCTCGATTCTTTGTTGCTCGGCTTTCTCGACACTCGTCAACTTGTTGTTTTCCTTGCAATGTTGCTATAAAAAGACAGGGATTCAGGGCCGTGGCGAGGAATTTTTTCAGGGGGTGGGGGTGGGGGAGGGGGCAAAAAGTCAATTTTTTCGCCCCCACCCCCCCCCCCCCCCCCCCCACCACCACCACCACGACAAAAGAATATTGTGGAACTTAAAACTAAAACGAAATGATAACAAACAAATATTCAAAAACTGAACTTGGGTAAGCTTTTATACACGACCACTACAGTCTTTCTTTCGAGTGGGGTAGGGGGCGGGGGTGGGCACTTGCCCTGTAAACCCTTCCTTCACCCCGCTAACCACGGCCCTGCTGGGAATACCGCAACGCATCACTAACAAATTAATGTCAGAATCAGTAGAAATAGAGCTCGTGGAGTTCGTGTGAAATAGACAAAATAATGATCTTCGTAAAATTGGACCTAAACGGTACTTGTATATTTTATTTTATTTATTTACTTATTTTATTTTTTTATATATCGCATTTTTGGCTGAGGCCTGGGCATGTTTACATGTAAAACGAATGCTTTCTTGCCTAAATTTCTTTGTTTTATCGTTTTAAAATTTTCACTGCCATGCCTGAGATTATACAACTCAAACTATGGCTGCTGGATTGAAAAGCGTTTGCTTTTAAAAACGCCAATATAAGGTTGGGTCATTGTGGTTGAAATTGATCATTGTGTATCAGTGGTCGTTTTGTGTATCAGCGGTCGTTTTGTGTATCAGCGGTCGTTTT
>JAHWFP010193279.1:12682-29113 GCA_023313725.1 Lithobius niger
GGTCGTTTTGTGTATCAGCGGTCGTTTTGTGTATCAGCGGTCGTTTTGTGTATCAGCGGTCGTTGTGTGTATTAGTGGTCGTTGTGTGTATCAGTGGTCGCTTTGTGTTTCAGTGGTCGTTGTGTGTATCAGTGGTCGTTTTGGGTACCAAGTCTTTAAGTTGTATATTAATTTATGAATCATTTCCCTGAATACTTAACGTCTGATTAATTTCGCGTAGGGTCAACATTTTATTGATCTACGAAGTTAATTCTACAAATTACACTGTAAAAATACTTGTTCTTTAAAATAAACACGTTTTAGACACACCTAGAAAACTGTTTCAGACTTTTTTTGGTAGAAAAACACGTTTAAGCGTTTAACAAATATCATACGCTGAGAAGAAATCTTCCAAAACATTAGCTTTTATGTAGAGTTGCCGACGTGAAATGCTCTTAAAATAAAACATTCGTGTTTTATAAACACGTGCAACACTGTGTAAACACATGCTTTAAACACACCTAACGGCAAAAACAGTAGTGTCTTATTACAATGAAAATATTTTTGAAAATAATGTTTAAGGAAAACGCTTACGTGTATTCACTGTTAAAAAATAAACACTTCTGTCACTACACTAAATAAAAGCTCATGTGAACCGTTTCTTCTCAGCTCATGCTATTTGTGAAACAGTTTTGATGTGTTTTTTTTTAACCTAAAAATGTCTATCACAAACAAAAACGTTAAGTGTGCTGCAAAAAAGCGTTATATGATTGAAGTTTCACTTTATTTGTTAAAATGTTCACGGGTGAAAATTGTGCAAGGACAGCACTTAAACAGATGCCATTTGTTTCCTGAATTGTAGGAAAAATGTAATTTCCCTTGGTAATGAGCTGGAGCTAGCTCGAAACGTCGGGTTGTGTTGTTTTTACATGTGCACTTTAGGCTTCTCCTGTTCAACATATTTTCTGAATTGTACATTTGATCATAAATCATAAAATTTTATCCGTTTACATTTTAACAAGTAAAGTGAACTTCAATCATATAACCTTATTTTTAACGGCACACTTGACGCTAGTTTGTATTACTTTATTACTTTATGGCATGCAGTAATGTCGACTAAAATTAGGGATACTGGAATTATGTATACTATTATATATACTATTAATATATATTAATATTAATATTATTATATTAATATTAATATATATTAATATATACTATTGTGTATACTATTATACTTTTAATTTTAATTTAAGTTTATGGATACTTTTAATTTACACCGAACGAATTAGCGTTTGTGGGTTAAGTGCAGGTGCGAGATGCGGGTGAATACTAATTGTTGGCTCACCAGTATTGTTAGCATTAGCACGGCCGGCAGACAGTGCTTATTAGAGTTCGTGCTTATTAAAACGATGAAAAACAATAAGACTGATCATTCAAGTTAATTCTTGTAACTCCGGCATGGCTCGACCATGCAAAGGTGGTCTCTTTGAGGATGGAGGAGAACGAAATTTCTGGCTTAGGTCATGTTTCAGATTTTAAATGCAGTAGTTTTTCTGAAAAAGTGCAGAACAAGAAGAACTTAATCAACAAGTGAAGAGTTGTAAAATTTGCGTGTATCTAGTTCCCTACTTTTACTCTTGTCGCAGAATAGTAAATTTTCGGTATAAATATACCTTCCACACTTATCTACTATCAAACCATGTATGGTCGTAAAATATTAAATAGGAACGGAGATATTAATTGTTTTAGTTTTGCTGGAGAGAGGACTTCAATCATATGTATACGCGTCTTATATCGCCTAACGTGATAAACATTTTCTTACGTGTGTCTAAAATGTGCTTATTTAAAGAACATATTTTTACAGTGTTATTTGTGAAATTAAATTCGTGCATCAATTAAATTCTGACTCTGCTCGAAAATAATCAGACGTCAAGTATTCACGGATTAATAAACAACTTAAACACACCCCTACGAAGGTGAGAGATGAAAGATTGATAGAGCAAAGCGAAACACACATTGAAAAGGTTTAGTTTATGTGGAAACTGCTCGCTTTGCTCGTTCAATCCACGTACCTCCGAATGTTTAACACCGTTTAAAACCAAAGCTATTGTTTTGATTTTTCCATGCGTCAAGTCAGTTAATACAAAACCAATTTTAAAATGTATATGTGGTGTGTTGCAAAATACGTTGTTCTTTTAGGTTATTTTTTCCCGTGCATCCTTTTCCAGATCGTGCGTGGATTGAACGAGCAGACCAAGCGATTTCAACGTAAAGTAAGCCTTTTCAGTGTGTGTTTCGCTTTGCTCTATCAATCTTTCATCTCTTACCTTCATAGGGAATTACTTCTGGAGGAGAAGACGTACAAATGTGCAAACAAACAAATCGTGTGTTTTGAATGATATAGGTGAAATGCAGGCGTGCTTAGGAATATGGTGGACGAACTGTGAGCAATAGTTACAATTAGTTTGCGTCGAAATAATCAGCACATGATTTTGTGATGCTCTTGGAATCAAAGAAATTACTGGAAGCATGGGTCGACGCGCACGTAGCTCGCGCCAGATGTTTATACAGTGAAGCTTTACGAAAAACGCGTACTGCACTCTGACGATTTGCTTGATCGTTTTAGACGTGGAATGTCTGTCAGCAGCACATGAGTTGCCGCATGAAAGCTCCTCGAGCGTAGCGAGACAACGAGGAATGAGTGAGCGAAGCGAGCGATTCCGCTAGTCTACATTATCAAAGACGTATGATGTGCGTTTGTGTTTGTGTGTGAGTGTGTTTGTACCTCTACTCCTCTTGAACCAAGTCACCTACACAGATGGGAGTAGAACCAAATAAGAGGTAATTAAAATGCGCTTTGGTCAGGACTATTTTCATAGCTGTAACTTGATATCATGACCCTCAATTACGCGAAAAAATCTGAAAAAATAACGTCAAAGTTACCCTGATGGTGTTTGTTGATGCCGTCTTAGTTTGTTCATGCACGGGTTAAAATTCGTGACAAACAAACCGTCTCGAAACTATTAGTTACGTACTGAGATGATCTGGAAAAGGATGCGCGCAAAAAATAACCTGATTGGAACATACCACATATAGATCTTAAAATTGGTTTTGTGCCGTTCAACTGACTTGATGCATGGAAAAATCAGGCCCATAGACCTGGTTTTAAAAGGGTGTTAAACATTCGTTTTTCTGTAGCACGGAGGTGCGTGGATTGAGCGAGCAAGGCGATGGATTTCCACGTAAACTAAACGTTTTCAAGGTTTGTTTCGTTTTGCTCAATCTTTCACCGCTCACCTTCGTAGGGGATTACTTCTGGAGGAGAAGACGTACTCAAACAAACAAATCGTATGTTTTGAATGATGTAGGTAAAATACAGACGTGTTGAGGAATGTGATGAACGAACTGTGAGCAACAATTGAAATTAGTTTGCGTAGAAACAATTAGTATACATCGATTTTGTGACGCTCTTGGAATCAAAGAAATTATACATGAAGCACGGATCGACGCCAATGGAGTGAGAAAAGCGAACGATGGCTAGTTGATAATAATGTTCAACCACAATTCCCTAACCTAGTATTGGCGTTTTAAAAACTAACGCTTTTCAATCCAGAAGCCATAGTTTTGTACAGGGGCGTACTGGCCATACAGGAACACGGGAAGTTTCCCGAGGGCCTGTCCAGGGCCTATTGAAATTGTTTCATAATGAGTGACTTCCACGAAATGCCACAAGAGACGGGCCTACGAAAACCATGTCCCACTGCCTAAATTACCCTTCCAGTACGTCACTGATTTTGTAATATAATCTCAGGCATGTTACTGGAAATTTTAACGAAGGGAAAATTAATCAAAAATTATCGCAGTTATATATCAGACAGATAAGGTGAGAAACTCCATTGCTGTGTTTCTCACCATGCGTGTCTGAAAAAAAAATCATGTAGACGTTGTGCTTTACGCGTTTAGGCGTTTACCTTGTTTCGTATACGTCGGTGAATTTGTAACTGTTTACTTAAATTATTTGCACAAAAAAACAAAAATTTTTGTACACGTTTTGACTCGTGATATAAATTAGCATTAAAAAGGTTTAAGGGAGTATAAAATATAGAAGCAAGCCTTAAAAAAACTGAACGCGCTGAAAGGAACGGAAACAAGAAAAACCCAGTTGCAGCAACAGCGTAACCACCTTAAAATTAAAAGAGTTATTAATTACTCGGCTCCGTGGTCTTCTGTGCAAAATATATTATATTAGGAAACTTGTTTCACGCAATACGTTACAAATGTCATGGTCCAGTCCGTCGTACAGTATTCAGTATTATGCTGGGGTGGTACTTACATGAATAACAATGGTCCTGTTATTAGGCTTCAAAACCGGATTGTCAGAATGATTATGTTCAAAAAGCAACGTGACCATTGTTTTCCACTATATCAACGGCTAGGTATTCTGCCAACCTGACATCTGTACTTATTAATTACAAAAATTAATTAATTTTACAAAAATGGAGCTCACGTCTACACGTCTTGTGACGGATTACAATACTAGGAATTAATCCCGTTTTTCTGTCGTACAACCAAACGTTGTTAAGGAAAGACTCCACAAATGCAGTTACTATCTGGATAGTAAATTATTTATTTAATTGCCTACCGAATTAAACTTGTTATTGGCCTGAAATCGTTCAAGAAACATTTGTTCACGTGGTTATTAGATCAAAATCCTATGAGCTTAGCGATGCTGCTTAGATTATGAGTTAAATACGGACAACTTTTCTTATTTGGTTGCGTTGTTTTCTAGTACTCGTACGTTTTTTACACTTTTTTTTTATTAATTTGTTCTTAATCATGCTTTGTTTGATTTTGAAAAACCTGTTTTCCACGTTAATTTCTGTTTTTATTCCTTTTTTTAAAGAAAATGTTTCGTTTTTTGTGTGTGTGTGTGTGTGTGTGCGAACCTTACCCACACCCGGGTTTCTGCTCTTTTGGGGTAGAGTTCGTCGTTTGCCAATTATTTCCTTGTAAACTGTATTGAAATAAATTCAACTCAACTTAACATGTAAGCCATCAGTATCACACTAATACGCGTAAAGAATCTCCAGCATCCAAAAAAACAAACAAGCTGGAGCTTTTTTTTACACGTTATATTAGTGTGACACTGAAGTCTTACATGTATTTGTCTTGTTTCTGTTCCTTTAGAGCATAACGTTTTTTTTTAATTACAACCATATTTTATACAGTGAAGCATTTTTTAATATTAATATTTGTGATTTTTTCTTGTTGATATTTCAGAAAAATTGAATAACTAGAATTTTGATAAGAGATAATTAAGATGAATGTTGAAAAGCAGTTATGATTCGATACCTAGGTGAAAGCAAAATCTCCCAACAAGAAGAATAACAACAACAAGAATATTGCAGTCACATTAAATGAGCGTTCAATTGAAAGGGTCTTAGGCCTTGTTCATACCTGCGTTTTAGGCAAATCGGTTCATCGGTTCGACCTCCAGGTGAGCAAACTTTCCCAAACAAGAAGAACAACAGATATATCGCAGTCAAATTAACATACCGTTCAAACCTAATATATTTAAAAAAATTGTCTCGTAACTTTTGCTACTATACGATACGCCAAATGAGGTTGAATCTAGTGTGCAACGATGCAATCACTGACCAGATGTTTTCATCCGACGCTGATATTGGTTTTGTTGCAAAAAACAAACAAACTGAAAACTTCGTTGTTTTACAGTTTCCCGTCCCATTTGTTCTTGTTCATCAGGCATTTAATATTTTTTAAATCTTCGAACACCATATTTTAGTAAACTCAGCAGTTAATTAGGACGGGGGGGGGGGAGAGTAGGAGAAATCGTATTGCGCTGAGGGTACATGAGGTTGACTTTTTAGGTGTATTACAAAAGTTAAAATAAACACACGAAAATTGTGACAAAGTCCACATTGAATTTAGCACTGCAATTTCATGTGGCCAGTCGTTAAGCTTTTCTACTTATAACGGATTTTTAAAAAAAATCTGAGAGTCAGAGGCCAGGAGGAATATCCCGCCTTTCCCTCCCTGGCCAGTCCGCCACTGTAAAACAGGACCACATTCGCTTTGCTCACTCGTTTAACAAGAAACAACACCACAAATAAGCGTAATTAAAAACTGTAATATATCGCACTCGAAAAGCAGCGATTCTAGCGCAATAATTAACAGCAAAATCTATGCACGCCTCGCATTCATTGTACCGTCTAGATCCCAGCATACAAATTCGGTGTACCATCAGATTACCGCCAAAGGTAAGTGACGACTCACTTTGTATTGTTCTTCGCGATACGAGAGGAGCCACCTTGATGTCTACGTACAGTCTCTAACCGACCGCAATATTGAAGAGCTGACTTGTCGAAATGCGCAGTTATACGCCGTAATTTTTCGTATTAGCGCACACCTTTACGCTGACGTCGGGCTAACGTCATCCAAGATCACGTACTATCGGACGACGGTTTTTCGCTGAGAGACCACGTTAGACGTTAGCATAGTTCAAACGTCGTGTGTATATAATTCTATAGAGCATAATACCTTTTGAGCTTCCACACTGCAACTCACCCACCTACATACTTGAATTTCGTCGGATCAAAATTGAACAAATGTGTCTGGTTTTTAAGGAGATGTCGCTGAACCGATTTGTCTTCACCCGTTTTTTGGGCACAACCACATTAATTCGACGTGTGACTCGTCGAATTAAAAAGTCCACCGACAGAGTAGCCGGATACGGCAGGGGCCGGGTCTGTCGTGTTGCATTCTGGGATGGGAAAATGGCGGACCACCTACTGCTTCTTACGAGTGGGCCACTTTGCTGCTTTCCTTGGTGCAAAAGCCTACACGTAAGTTAATTATTTGTACGTGTTTGTTCTGATGCAACAACTACCAAGCTTCTCATGCTTTTGTGTATTGCTCCACACTGTTCAAATCGGATATTGTCGTGTATTGTCAAGTGACTATCGCGTTTATCTCCAAACCTCCGCTTCAAACGGCCATAAATGTGATTTGGACCTCGCAGGCTGTGAATACAACAAACAGCTAAAGCCCTAACTAGACAGGAGGAAATTTGTAGCGAAGTGACGTGCCTACTAGATCAAAATTGCTGGAATCAAATGCCTAGGTTTTAATTTCATTTCCCGATTTTGACCGTCTTTCTTACACCATCCCTCTTCGTTTAGCAGCCACGAGCAACCAGTCTGGTTTGGCTATAATACGCGGCTGCGCGATCCGCTGGCTTTGCTGCACCGCGTAAGCTATCGGCTTCCGCAAAGGCCTTGTCTTGTCTCCATGAACGCGCTCTTACACCCGACGTCCACTACAGAGAACATCTCCAACAGGGCTAAAAAGTAAGTTCCCAGGCACATGACGAACTTTGTGAGGGATCCCTGAGGATTCCGAGTAGAGCCAAAAAGCCAAGTGGTCTTGAAGCCAAGGCGGCATGCTAGTTAGCACGACTACGTCATATGCCAGAGGTCTAAGGTTCGAGCCAACGCAGGCGCTTTCTGAAAAGACGGGGCATGTGATGCCTCATGCTCATGTTACTGTGGCGTGTTGAAGATCCTAGGAGTTACCTAGCAAAATTGTGCTTTTATTCTTCTTCTCACACCATGGCTTTGGCTGGGAGAGCGTCAAACCTCCTAAGAACAGCGTCGTCATCTCCAAACAAAGAGAATGCCGGATCGAATCCCAAGAGCCAGCATTCATTTGACGGCTTATGGTCGTATATTTCAAAAGGGGGTCATAAGATCTTCGATATCCGTTGGAAGATAACCTCAACAGTTGCAAATGACGTCAATCCGAATATTTCCCCCCCCCCCCCCCCTTAGAATAGGACAGAGGCCCGAGCCCGGGGGAGGTTGTCAAATCCGAATATTTCTTATTTCTCCCTCAGAATGGGTCAGACAGAGACCGGCCTGGGGGGGGGGGGGTGTCAAAAGTTGTTTGATTGCGACCACAGAACATTTTTAATGGTTCTTATGAGTGCAGTATTATAATTTTATCTGCCAGCCTTTATGTGTGGTCAGTTGTGGTCAATTCAGATACCCCTCCCAACCATTCCCTAGCTGGCTGGCCACGTGGACTTGGATGACCCCCGTGTATAAAAGCCCAATCTTTTTCTTTGTCTACTTTTAAGTAATTCTTAAAAACCAATTGTGCAGCCTCCTTGATTATTGGTGGTGGTCGAATTTGGGCAAGTTGTAATTTGGGGGGCATTTAATTTAATTTTTATTCGCAATAAAACTACAAAAGTACTCGTATAAAAATATAAACGAGTCCATCTGCTCCTCTGCCTCGTCCTACCTTCAATATTTTCCTGCTAAACGCCGATTTCCGCTTCCTTTCTGACTTATAACACTTAGGTACAAGAACCAAGTGAGTAGTAAACTGTCCAAAAGTTATTAAAATTAATCAAGGAGGTATAATATAAATTTGTTAACCATCTTCCTTTTAGCCACCTGGACTAGAAAAGTGTATCTTGGGGGCAACTACCGTAAAAAGAGAGCAGTTAAATTTTTACTACCGATTGTAAACTGTCTCACCCTTATTAACGAACGTGTAGGTGCTCAGATACTGACAGTGATAAGAATGATGGGCAAGATGAGAGGCTTTAAGCTTCTAACAGCCAATGAGCTGCTAAGCGAAAAACATTGATAACTTTTTCGTAAAAGCACCTAAAACACCTAACTTGGAGCGTTTGTGTTCCCGTGGAGCGAATGTATTGTACTTGGGTTTTTTTTGTGTTTTTTTTTTTTTTTTTTTGTGTTAATTGGTATAAAGTTCACAGACGTTCAAAAAAACGGCAAATGTTAAAAAAAAAATCGTAAAAATGGGGGCAAAAGTGACAAAGATGCTGTAAAAATTAAAATCTTAAAATTGTTTACAGAAGTTTAAAAAATTTCGTTAAATATTGTTCAATTTTGAAAATCCGAAACATGGCTCGAAATAAAGGAGGCCGAGCTCGAAACGACGCCCAACTATAAGGTCCTGTTTAAAACTAATGAAGCCTTCAAACATGTAACTTTCTTTCTTGATTAATCTTACGATGGGCCAAGAAGTGTAGCAGCCTTCTTATTTAGAGCAAAGTTGTTGGACGAATTTTACGAAAGTGCTCAAATATTTAGCAAATAAATGGCTTCGTTATAATGTTACAGCAAAAATACTTGAAAAGTCCGATTTAAAAAAAAAGTAGGTTGCGTAGGCTATTTTCACGAAGATATGGCTCCAAATTTTATTATTGGTTTTTA
The DNA here is from genome assembly GCA_023313725.1 of Lithobius niger. Lineage (NCBI taxonomy): Eukaryota > Metazoa > Arthropoda > Chilopoda > Lithobiomorpha > Lithobiidae > Lithobius > Lithobius niger. The sequence continues at coordinate 21,931 of JAHWFP010193279.1, forward strand.
CAAGTTCGCTGAAACCTCTGCCTATCTTGTTTCATTTCGCTGAGCGATTATTAAATGTAACGTAGTCACTCATTAAAATACGTTAACAATTTTAGATATTTTGGGAAAATTTTCTGGCACATTTACCAATAAAAATATTTATTGTTCCAAGAGTTACCTACTGGGGGAATTCTACCAAAAAAATAAACAAAAACAACTAGCTGTATTGCCATACGTAGAACTTTGCGCCCCTAATGACTTGGCTCGGGGGAGCCCCCTTGGTGAGCAACGTTTTGCGCCCAACAAAAAATATTCGTAATCGAGGCTTGCAGACTTTTCATAAAAGCACAGGGGAAAAAGGAATAAAAGTGATGGAATTTTAAACTAAGAAATAAATAAGAACTGACATGATGGAATCAGAATAAGTGTGGAAGAATTACACTGACGGAATTGGAGCAACGATGGAATTCTAATAACGGAATTTGAAGAATGATGGAGTTCGAATGGCAGAATTAGAACAACGACGGAATTCTAATGACGGAATTAGAACAACAATGGAATTCTAATGACGGAATTAGAACAACAATGGAATTCTAATGACGGAGTTAGAACAACAATGGAATTCTAATGACGGAGTTAGAACAACAATGGAATTCTAATGACGGAGTTAGAACAACAATGGAATTCTAATGACGGAGTTAGAACAACAATGGAATTCTAATGACGGAGTTACAAGAACGATGGCATTGGAATGCATTGGAGTTGCGGAATTTCGACGATTGACGTAATTGCAAGAGCGACGTAATTAGAATGACGAAGTTAAAAGAACAACGGCATCATAATGATGGAAGAAGATCGATGGAATTAGAATGACGGAATGAGAACCTCGACGGCAGAAGAACGATGGACTCAGAAGAATAACTTAATTAAAATGACGGAATCTAATTAATTATGGCATGAGAATGACGGAATTAGGACAATGCAATCAGAACGGCAGAATTAAAAGAGCGACAGAATGATAATGACGCAGTGCTCGCATTATTTCTAGTTGGCGACCAAGAAGCAAGTTGCGTTCCCTGTTTGTGGACTTTAGGTGTCCACTGAACAATGTTGATCAGCTACTAAGCTCGCCTGGAGCCTGTAGTCAGTGTCCGCCCCGGCAGTACAGCGGTTAAGAGTGACCGGCTAGTAAGCGGGAGTGTAGGAGATAGATCTAAGTTATGTTAAGTCTCTCGTTAGTTAACTCAGGTCGACCGTACATTACTTCCCAAAGAGCCTTGCTATCCGGATATGTTTCTCAGTTTGTCTTCCCTCCAAAAACTAAAAATTATATATTGTATTGTTCAGCAACAATTGTATTGTAAAATTCCTTTATTGTAACCATGAACTCACCTTGCCTACAACAATGTATAGCATAGCACCCTCTTTAACAATGCCTTGGCATCCCAACTCCAAAACTGTCATTCCAATCCTAGCTATCCAACTAGTAAATGAAAACTTACAGCCAGTTGCAATCTTCAAGTTTTCATTTAACTTTCGAACTATTAGTCGGTGCGATTAACTTGACTAATAGGATTGACCTTGGCGGCCGTTCCTTGGTTGAATGATATCACTACCTTCAAAGGCCGATCGTTTTGGAAACTTGGCGGGTTTTTCTACCAGTTTTGGTTTTGGGTGGATTAGAAATTACTAGAGCAGTCCCCCGTATATGGCCGGTTTTATAGACCACTGTAGTGATTTCCCGTTTGCATGAGAATGTTCTGATTTCCCATTAGCAGTCGCCTAAGCTTTCATTAGATTTAGGTAGGGCCAGGGTAAAGAGATGCAGAGGTCTAGATCCCGTTTGCATGAAAATATTGTGACTGGAAAAACATATGACGTCATCAGTACTGTGTGTGCCTCTTTGTTAAAAAGACAGTTAGATTTGTTACTTATACAGACAAATCATTTGTGTATCCCACTGCAGACTTCCCACTGCGGACATCAATAGAATAGAATTAGCAGTGGGAATCTCGGTGATCTGGCGACACACAAACAAACAAATATTATTATCTCAGTTATACAGATTCCTCCCCTTTTCTTCCGAAACGATCCAATTTTTTGTCTGCATGCCCCCAAAATATCATTTGTATTCATCCCCCATTCCATTAGAGTTACTCTTGTAGCAGAAAAGGCAGTGGCATGCGAGTATGTTTAACATCAAATCCTGAACAGACAAACATCAATAGCCCCTAACTACTACTTGCAAAGTCCTGGGTTCGAGTCCCAGTCTGGGCAGTTGTCTTTTTTTTTTTTTTACTTTTCTCAGATTAATGTATCTTGTAGTTTCACAAGGCCAGTCTTTAGTGCAAACAAGTTTCTGCATTAGAATGGTGGAATTGAAGAACGATTAAAATAAAAATGAATAGCGTAAGCGGCGGAATACCGGAGGATATAAAATGACGTAATAAAAAGAACGATGGAATCGGAACGGAATCCGAAGAACTATGGAAGATGGAATTAACGACGGAATAAAAAGAACGACATTTGTTCTTCTAGGCATCATAAGTCTTATGCGAAATGTCTTTGGCATTTCATCCCCATTCCCCGTCCCCCTCTTTCTCCCCCCCCCCCCCCTTTTGTCTGTTGACTAATATATCTCCCACATTCCTCCACCTCTTTCCCTCCCCCATCTTTAATTTGTGTTCGTCCTCCCCGTGTTTTCCCTGTGGCCGACACGATGTCTGCAGGCGTTAAGATTCCAATGTCATCATAACTTAGCGGGGGCCACATAATTAATAGGGCATATTGGGACGATGCCTGCCTAGCCTCCTCTCGTCTCTGTGCGCGCGTTTCTGCTTGCAGCGCCCTAAACCAACTGGAGATCTCGTACAAGGCGAGAAGGAAAATGGCGGTCGATGTTAGGTATGGAACGCCAGACCGCAAATATGTTGCATTGATGAACCAACTGTTGTTTGTGTATTGCTGGCTGTCAGCAGTTGCGGTGTGTTGAACGAATCCGAATGCTATTTATTGTTTTGTCGAACCATGACAAGAATGTGTACTTGCCCACTCTGGTAGTACAAATGATTATGACGGAGGCTGAACTGTACACAACGTCTTCAAAGGGTAGATACGCACTCTTTAAAGGCGTAGTGCACAGTCCAGCCTCCGTCACACTCATTGTGTAATGTGTAATACCTGAGTGGCAGTATACATAAGGAATTTTAAGGCCAAATGCCTTCACCTCCAATTTCACAGAATCCATTTTCGCAGGGGGGAAAATGACCATGTTGGCAGACATACGTTTTGAGGCCAATATACTGCGAAAATGGAATTCCAAACTAGCAGAAATCATGTCCATTTTTACAGAATCAAATTTGCAAAAGAAAAATATGAACTACTGCCACTTGATGGGCAGCACTGGACCAGGCTTAGAAGGGGGGAAATGTGACTTCCACTGTTGCTAGTCTCGTATTAATGAAAAATTCAGAAATATCTACATTTAAGATGGGTAGTGGCGAAAAAATCTTTTTGTTTAACCATCGCTTGACGCTTTGCTCTGCTATATACATCTAGATTTCTGTAATCCAAAAAAGTATGACGCAAGCAATTGTGAAACGCGCAACCCGGTTAAAACAGGAAACCCCTCACTTACCCGACAGCTGATGCATCCTACAACTTACCCGACTACTTGCGCAGTTAGAGTAATATAGTTTTTCTTGCACAAGTAATTAACGCACATAAAAATAAGCCTGGTCGTTTCCAATTCCAATGCAGATCAGTGGGTATAGCAGATCGTATCTTTCTACTGCAAATTTGATTCTGCAAAAATGGACATGATTTCTGCGAGTTTGGAATTCTATTTTCGCCGAATCAATTTTCGCAGAATACTGAATCAAAATATATTTCTGCGAAAATGGACATTTTTTTCTGCGAAACTGGTTTCTGCGAAATTGGAAGACACTGCCAAATACCAGGAAGCAATATAATTATCCCTTGGCCGCAAATATTATTATAAAAAAAACAAGCATGACCTCGGGCATCGTCTAGAAAGAGTCAATTGAACTAGTCAATCTTTTCCTAACAATATTTGTATGGGAGCTGGATCCTGTGTCATTCGTGTAACCTGTCTTTAACTCTATTTGTCGTACGAATGAGTAATAAGACTTGCGAAAAAAGCTAAAACAAGTCTTAATTTTCGGGCATGCAATGTTCCTGGCTTTTTTTAATCCTCGAGAAATTCTTGACATTCTCTCATATTAGATCTTTTTATCTTCGTGTCGATCAAGTTACCTGCCCTCGATCAAATTGGGATACGCAAAAACTAGACTGGAATAAATACCGGGGAATAATACTTTTTACAAAAACTACCCCAGGAAAAAATTCCCTGAAATACCCTGAAAAATTATCCCTCGGAAAAAAAAAACTAGAAAAAATACCTTTGGAAAAAATACCGTTGAAAATAATACCCATTCAAATAATACTCCAGGCCCAAATGTCCCTTGAAAAAATGCACATTCACGTAAATTTCCCTTGAAAAAAATAGCCCTTGATTAAAATATCCCTTGAAAAATTTCTCTCAAAAAAAAAAATACACATTCAAATAAATTTCATTGAAAAATATCCCGTAAAAAAATACACATCAAATAAATTTCCTTGAAAAATACTCCTTGAACAAAATACCCATTAAAAAAATGAATGTCCCTTAAAAAACCCTGAAAAATTTCCTTTAAATAAACACCCCTTGAAAAATATCACATGAAAAAACATTCATATGACATATCCCTTTAAAAAAAATAATAACCTTTGAAAAAATAGCCCTTGAAAAATAATCCTTGCAAAAATTTCCAGTTAAATGATGATACCCTTGGAAAAATGGCCCTTCAAAAAATACCCATTAGAAAAATACCCCTACAAAAAAAAATTATCCTGTAAACAAAAACTATCCCATGGAAAAAATATCCCTTGTAAGATGCCCATAGAAAAGAATAACCTCGGGAAAAAATACATCTGGATAGAATATCAACGAAAAAAACACTCTTGGGTGTGAATAACGTACTGTACTCAGCCGGGAGCATATAGGCGGGGTAACCGCTGGACCCTGTAAACATCTCATTACAGCGTTCTAGAGCACGGACGTGTATACAGTCGGAAGATTTGACAGTTATAGGCCTACTTTTACGCTGTAGCTATGCGTTCATACGGGTGTGCGTGCCGAAAAAATTCAGTCTTACTTGTACGCAATCCAAGCATGCCTACATTGATTGTGAATATCATGACGGATTCAATACCATATAGGCCTACGAATCCATCCTTCTCCTTCTCTCTACAGGTGGAGGGGGGGGGGGGGGTGCCTTTAAAACTACACGCTGAGCTTTGATTGGTGGAAAACTGGGATCCAAAGGTATTGACGGAAAAACAAAAGGGGTTGGTTTCCTAGTGAAATCCGAACGGGAAGCTTAATGGCACCAAGAGAAAGAAAAAGGGGAAATAAAAAAGGAGTCGTAAAAGGATTGGGAAGGGTGGAGGAAGGGGGGGGGGGTGTAAAAGGGGGGGGGGGTGTAAAGAGCGGGAATGAAGGGATTGGATGTTGGGTTAAAGAAAACTTGCTTGCCTCCCCTCCTCATGGGAAAAAGACAAGGAAAGAAAGTTGGGGATTTTTCGAATGAAAGGTTTTTGGTCTTCGTCAATTATTTATTTTTTAATCGAAAACGGTTGGGACTCGGTCGGTGTGTTGGAAGATTTAAATACGAGTGGTTTTTTTTTTTACGAGGCAGGGGAAATGAGTTACGTGTTTGCAGTTATAACTTGCAATTGGATTTGTGTTAAAAAAAAATTTTATTCATAATTAATAAAATTTTGCTTTTTCGTGCGTGCGCAGTGTGTATTTTTAATTTATGTATTTTTTTATTATTTTTATTTTGTTGGATGGAAGCCATTTATGAGCCATGTTTGAACCTTAATGGATTCAGCGCATCGGATTCAAAATCTTACTAGGCATTTTAGACGCTAAAAAAAAATCCTAAATCCACGAGTCAATGAAATTCGTTCCGGAAAATCCGCTAGGACAGTAGTGCGAACGTATTATCCAGCATATAAATACAGATGCAAACGTATTTCCGTTGCCTTCTGGACGTAAATGTCAGACCGCCTGAACAGGAATTGAACCCTCGACGTTCGAATTGAACCCCCAAAGATCGACGGTTCAACTCCCGCTCAGGCAGTCTGACATTTAAGCCCAAAAGGCAAGGGAAATAGGTTTGCATCCGTATTTATTTATATACCACTAATCCAGCCTGTTAGGCTTTCCGTCTTGTTTATCTTGAATAGGACAGAATAGACCCCACAGCGGTTGAAAGAGCCTGGTAATCTACCCATTTTTTTGTCATTAAATTCATAAAACATTCTGATTTTAACGAAATGTCATAAATTTCTCTCAAATTTCTTAGACGTCCAAAATATCATAAAATAAAAGGTATTTTGAGAAAAATGCTGAGAAATATCTTGATTGCACTGAAGTTCATACCTCAAGTGCGATATAAAAAAAACTTAAAAGATAGCTGGCTTTCACATATTCATGTTCCTTTTCTGAAACGGTAAAAAATAGGTGCCAACTTTACACAATTGTGGAGTTTACTTTAGCAGGATTGATTAATTGATGCTTTATTGAGCCAACGGGCCTACAAACCATGTGCGCAGTCTACTCTACTTACAAACTAACTTAGCCTAAGCTCGACACACCCTATACGCCCCTGTACAAGCAGAAACAAAAACGAGACCTTCAGTTCATTGGCGTTATTGCCCCAACTTAAACGTAACTTAATTATAAGAAATAATTTATAACAATTTAGTTAACGTCACGAACAATGTAAAGACACGTGTTTTAAAATAAACACATTTAGATAGACCTAGAAAACACTTTTAGATATTTTAAACTAAAAAAACACATAAAAGCGTTTTACAAATGGGTCGTCGGACGAAAGTCTAACTGAAAAATCGTCTAATGGGATAATTACATAATATCTGCCTAAATAAAAAAATCTGGAAAATCATCTAAACGGAATATCGTATGATGGATAAGCGTCTAACCGGATAATAATATAACTGCTGTGTCTGATGTTATATGTATAGCCGCAGCGAGCGCGGTAGCGCGAGCGAGGCATGGACATTAGACGATTTTCCATTATACGAATTTCGTCTTAGACAATTTTCCATTATACGA